>CM024620.1:33454128-33644708 GCA_014182585.1 Eucalyptus coolabah
AAGCCCAACCCTAAACCCGAATTCTTCATTGTTTTGAAGGGTCTTGTGAAACGCAATGCCACAGTCGAACAAACATTGAGGCAAGTGGATAAATTGAGATCTAATGAGGAAGAGGGTGAAAAGGAAAGGCATTTTGGGGAGAAAAGGGAAGGTTTGTATAGAGATGATGCAGAGAGACAGTTGGCTACAATTGGAATTAAGAAGGGGCAAAATTTGTCCAGGTTGTTGTTTCCCGATCAAGCAACGACAAATGCAATAAGAGCATAGAGAGAACGGTTGAGGCAATTGCGAGGAGCTGCATTAGACTATGGGTGCGTTTGGTTCGGCATTCCCAAGGGCTTTCGCCTCTAAAGCTCCTTGGCGAAATCTTTGACCGTTTGGCAACTATTTTAAAGTAACTTTCAAGTGAAAGTTAGCATTGGAAAGGTTGAAAGCCCATGCTAGTAGGAACTAGTTTTGAGTTTTTAGCATTTGGCCAAATGTTGAAACTTATTTTTTTTCCAAAACCATCATCACTCATTCTTCAAATTTCTATTTTGCCATCGTTATTATTTTTTAAATGCCAAAATAATACTAAAAAAATCAAATTTACATAAATGCTAAAAAAAATTAAATATATTTTGGTCTTTTTTTAAAAATTATTTATATATTTGATTTTTTTAGCATTATTGTCAAAATTTAAATTTAAAAAGTTGCATACAATATTTTCTTTTTCAATTTTAAACAAATAAAAATTAAAAATTTCTATGAAGGGTTTGGTCTTTTTAACAAAAAAATTATATTAATGTATTTGATTTTTTAGCATTATTTTCAAATTTATATTTAAAAAGTTACATACATTATTTTTTTTTCAATTTTAAACAAATAAAAATTAAAAAATTTCAACGAAGGATTTGGTCTTTTAAAATATATATATATATATATATATATATATATATATATATATATATGTATTTGATTTTTTTAGCATTATTGTCAAAATTTATATTTAAAAAGTTGCATACATTATTTTTTTTTTCAATTTTAAATAAATAAAAATTAAAAAATTCCATTGAAGGGTTTTGGTCTTTTAAATATATATATATAATGTATTTGATTTTTAGCATTACTTTCGAATTTATATTTAAAAAGTTGTAGACATTATTTTTTTTTTCAATTTTGAACAAATGAAATTAAAAAAAAAAACTACTATTAATCACCAAAAGGGCTTTTCAAATGTATTTTTTTACTAAACTGCATTTCTCTCAAAATTGCTTCTCAAAGCATAGTTTACCAAATGGTCTTTGTATTTACTTAAAGTCCTTTTAGGCTAAACTACTTTGCATTTTCCCAATGGGCTTTCAAAGACTGAACCAAACGCACTCTATACTTTGCTGGATGGAGGGTGTAATCACGGCACAGCTTAGGGCTTGAGCAATGAGGAGCCAGAGTTTCTGAGGCGAATCGCCATGTTCAGAGAGAAGACCGAGGGTGGAAAGAAAGGTGTTTTCGAGAGTTTTGACAATGGGGTGGTGGATGTGTTGTTGGAAAAGAGACTAAGCTTGAGGACGATGAAGATGAGATAGGGGAAGAGAAGTAGTTTAGGAACGGATTAGGAAAGAAGAAGTATTCATTACCGACAACGAGTGATCGTTGTTCGGCTAATGTGCAACAGCCACAAAAGTTTGCATATTCCTACAGTGGGATATGGTCTTGCACCAAGCATTAAGGCAATTGGCCCTCCTCCCAACATAAGAGGGGCGATGGTTACTGGGCAATGTTGCTTCTACACCGAGCTGAGCTTGCTATGAAGGCTTTGTGCGATTATGCCAGGAGGCTGGAGGTAATGTGTTTTGTTTTGCTCCATTTTCTTCTAATAATGTAGGGCAAAAGATCGTTTCAAGTGTCATAATTTGACACAGTGACACTTAAGTGTCATATTTCTGAAAGTGACACTTAATTGCCAAAATCAGAGAAAAATGAATTACTTAAGTACCACTCTAGCCAAAACGCCGACGTGTCAATTTTCCAGCGAAACAAATGCAAACGGCATCGTTTGCACGCTGATGTGGCTAGACAATGCAAAAGCGATGTCGTTTTGGTGCTGATGTGATA
This sequence comes from Eucalyptus coolabah, assembly GCA_014182585.1. Taxonomy (NCBI): domain Eukaryota; kingdom Viridiplantae; phylum Streptophyta; class Magnoliopsida; order Myrtales; family Myrtaceae; genus Eucalyptus; species Eucalyptus coolabah. The sequence continues at coordinate 33,456,223 of CM024620.1, forward strand.
AAAATAATATAAAAATTAATTAAATTTAACTAAATTAAAACATTTTAAAATAAAAAAATTTAATATTAAAAATTTTGAAAATTTTGAAAAAATTAAAAAAGGGGTAGGTGGGTGGGGCCGAGCCTCAACTACTTCACGCTCCCTCCTTTTTTTAATTTATTTAAATTTTTCAAAATTTTTCACAATTTTTTAATATTAATATTTTTTATTTTTAAGTGTTTTAAATAAATTTAATTTTAAATTAAATTAAATTAATATTTATATTAATTTTAAATTAAAAAAACTAAAATTTTTAAATTTAAAAAAATTAAAATTTTAAATTTTAAAAAATTTAAAATTTTAAACATTTTTATTTTTATTTTTAAATGTTTTAAATAAATTTAGTTTTAAATAAAATTTAATTAATTTTTATATTAATTTTTTATCACATCAGCATAAAAACGACGCCGTTTTGCACTCGTTTCGTCGAAAAATTGACACGTTTGCGTTTTGGCGGATTTTGGTCGGAGTGGCATTTAAGTGATTCATTTCTCTCGATTTTAGCACTTAAGTGTCACTTTCGTAAGTTATGGCACTTAAGTACCCATTTGTGCCAAGTTATAACACTCTAGGAGTCCGCATGTCAATAATGTTGAATCAAGCTGCTGATATCCTTCTTCTCAATAGAGACAATCCATTATTTGGCTTGATGTATGAAGAAAAGGCTTTTCTCATCGAAATTGGAGGACCTAAATATGTATATGATTCTTTGGCTTTCCGTTAGGAATCACATAGCAAAACCATGGCATCTTTGGCAAAGGCTGATGAGAATTTATTTTCCTCATTGTTGAATCTCACTGCGCTTGAGAAGTCTATGTCTACCGCTGGTGAGTATACTGCATCTTCATGCAAAAGCTTCGTGACTATATTTCTATATTGTGTAAGTTGTTGCTGGTGTGGCTTTATTGTGTTTATCTTTTACCCATATACTTTAACCATCTTTGTTAATTTCCTTTGATTCATATACGAAATGTTAAAGCTCGTAGTGCTAATGGTTTCTGTGCCCACCAGCTAGTGATCAACAATGACGACTCGGCGCAAGAATGTGAGTCACTTGATCACCCGAAATTTTGTCAAAACTCTCCAGCGATGAATATACTTAATTTCACTTCGGCTTCATCAAATGCTTTGCAAATGTTGATTGGGTGGTGGTAGGTGGAATTAATTAGGTTTGAGCTTGACATGTAAACTTCATAGACAAGCAAATGAAGATCATAGCCATCTAGGGATATCATAGTTGTTCTTAACTACATTATGTGCTCCGAAAACAACCAGGCTTTATTCCGGGTCATGGATATTTGTTTGCCCCCAGGAAATTAGTGAACTTCCTGTGCATAAAACAAGTGAAGACTTGCCCAAGATACTTTCTCTTAATTCTTAAATCAATAGTATGTTACACATCAAATACTGAAGAGCAAAGATTGACTGGTTGTCGCAGATTTTTGGCTGAATGTGGCTGGAGAAAATCCAACCTTGAAAATCTTGTGAGGTTTGAATTCACACCATATTTCAATGTGCAGCAGTTTGGGCAGTAAAACCAAAGCTTTGCTTGTCAAAAGGAGGATGACATGGTAAGCTTACACAATACTCTCTTAGCTATTTGGACAAAGGACATAATTCTACAAAGATCACCATAGTGAGTACACAATTTGCTCAGGTAGAAACTCCAAAATTAGAGACCTCTTTGATTATCAAAAGAGCAAGAGGATGAATCTATGGTACAGGGGGAAAAAAGAACAAAATTGTCACCGAGTACACAAAAGATGGACCAACCCTCATTAATCAACATCGAAGAGGGATCTTTCTTATTATTTGAGTGAACGTATCCACTAGCTGTTTTCTTTTTCCCTTCCGACTTTATATTGATTAACATGAACAGATTCCATCAAGGGCCGAGAGACAAAAAGGTTCAAATTCTATGATCAAAATATACCGGTACTATTATATATCCAACATATACACCACACCCTTTTAAAATTTAAACCATCGACAATGGCTGTTGCGTAATGGATGGAACTGATCTAGAGGTTCATAAAAATGAGGGAGCTCTTCTTCATTGCTTGTAATCTCAAATGCAGCTTACTAGGTGATTGTAACTTCAAGAGTCCTTACATATTTTGAAGTGTTGTTTGACTGTGAATCTCACGCTTGAATCACAACATCAACAAGAGGAAGAGAATGGATGCAGCTTGAAGTTCCTAGCTCTCCACTGATAAATGCAACAAACAATTGCAAAATTTACTTCTTTTAGTGGGTCTTGCTTCAACCAAGATAGTCCAACATTTCAATTGCCAATGCTTCGATGAACGAAACACTTCGGGAAATGCGAACCCAAATGGGCCAAATCTGATGAGAACAACCACACTCAAAGATAGTAGTAGCTGAGTTCACTCCTATGTGGAGGAAGTCTAATGAGTTGTAAGCCCAAAAAGGGCTTGAGCCCATATGATAAGTTATATGGAGAAATAGAGTTTCTCACTATCTATATAAAGTGGTAACCGCAAAAGAAAATAGTAGTAAGAGAAAAAGAAAGTAGAAAATCTAGGGGTTTGGGCAATATCCGATTTACATCAAGCTAGCATCGGAGGTCGATTCATGGTCCGATTGAGCTGAAATTTTGTCAGCATGTTTGTGGCACAATTTTCTCGAATTTGAATGGTTTGATTTTCGTTTGAAGCTCTCTACATCAGTTTTTTCATGGATTGATCAAAACCTGCGTTTTTGGTCGATTTATCCTTGATATCTTGTGAAATTCATGTGTATTAACAAGAATTATGTTCTTAAGGTCTTTGATGCTATGTACCTCTAGTATTTGCGGGTGAGAACTTTGTTCACCTAATTTTGTTGATACTGAAGATTTTCAAGTAGACTCCGGTCCCGTGGTTTTTTTATCTCCTCACATTGATGAGATTTTCCATGTAAAAATCGTCTTGTATTCGCGTGCTTGGTATTTATTTACTCTACTATATCGATTCCTATTAGGTTTATACAAAATGGGAGATTATTTTATTTCGCTGCGTTGATTCAATATTGTTTGAATTGTTATTGTTCTCCCATCGAAGTGGTATCAGAGTTTCGGGTTATTGCTTGATTTTTCTGCCTTGTGTTAAACAATGGAAATGAATACGAGTAGAATGGTTACACTGAATGGTTCAAATTATCATATTTGGAAAGGGAAGATAGAAGGCCTTTTATATGTAAGAGATTTTTATTTACCCGTATTTGCCGAGGAGAAACCGAGATAATAAACGTGCCGAATGATCTATATTCAATCATTAAATATATGGTTATATCGGCAGTGGGTGGATGATAATGTTTTTTTTTTTTTTTTGGTGACCCCGGGGAACCTCCGAACGCGCTTCGGGGAGAGTAAACCCCGGAGCGCCGGGGCCCCACCGTGACCCCAAGCGCGGGTAAGACGCGCGTTATGCATTGAAGCATCGCTTCCACGGAGGTTCGAACCCTTCCCCCTGCGTTTGGGGTACCAAGCCCTAACCAACGCTTCCACCGCGGGCGGTGGTGGTGGATGATAATGTTTTGAACCATATAATTGAGGAAACACATGCACGCAGTTTATGGGATAAGCTCGAACAGTTATATGCTTGAAAGACTGGGAATAATAAGTTAGATTTGATAAAACAGATGATGGCTCTGAGATATCAAGATGGTACTCGTTTGTGTTGGAGAAAACTTCCTTATCTGTTTTGAAGTTGACAAAATGTTTCCATTTGTCTAGTCTAAAGACTTGCAGACTCTATCGTCAAAGTCTGAAGACCTCCAAACTCAAGATTTAAATTCTACCCTCACCGATAGTTTCCCGGACCGATGAAGAAAAAAATTTATCGATGAAGAAGACTTATTCATATGCAAGTATATTTTTAATGATTTGGTTTGTACGATTGAAGAAGATGTCACGGCTGGAGATAGCATCTTGTGATTAATTATTCTTATTGAAATCAATTTGAATAATTAGATCTGTTGATTGGCGAAGTATACTAGGAATGTTCTACTTATGGAAACCTAGATCCTAATTGTATGGGCGAGCAGGATTGGTAGGCTATCATCATATTCCTTAAATAACTCGAGATCTTTCTAATTGATTATGTCCAATGGGTAGATTGGAAGAACTCTTTTGAAGGTGCCAGCGGTTATAATAGCATGGAGGAGTATATAAGGAGGACGCTCAAGTTATTCGAGTGTATGTGTGAAAGAAAAATTCCAAAGTCTGAAGTTCCTAGTTCTTTGCTGATTCAATCGTTGAGCTTAAGTTACTCAAAAGAGAGATTAAATACTTATGAGACCTTGAGCAAGTGTAGTAGAGTCTCTACATTGTGAAATCAAAGATGTGAGACTGTAAAATCTCTTTTGGTTCTTAGTGGAATCCAACCAGTGGGTTGTCAGTGCGGGAGAGTGGACGTAGACTTGGTCTAAGCCGAACCACTATGAACCTTGTGTTTCAATTCTCTTTCTCTAAACTCTTTACTTTAATTTGCAGTCTTATATAACTGTTTACAGTCTTTTACATCTTCAGTCTGCTGTTTTCATAAAAGTTGAATTAAGTTGTTAAGTCATGCAAAAACTTCGTTAACACCTATTCACCCCCATCTAGGTGTTCTTACTCGTATTATCGCTTGACTAATTATTTAAATTCTTTTCAAGGAATTATAAATCAGTTGGCTACGATGGGAATCAAGTTTGATGATAAGATACAAGCACTATAGTTGCTTGGTCCTTTGCCGAACTCATGGGAGACGTTTCAAATATCTTTGTCTAATTCTGCCTCGAATGGTATGATTACCATGGATTTGGCCAAAAGTAGTATTTTGAATGAAGAGATGAGAAGGAAGACACAAGGATCGTCCTCTTCACATTCTCATGCCTTGGTTCTTGAGAAAATGGGAAGAAGTAAGTCTAGAAATCCGAGAAATAGAGATAAAAATAGAGGTAAGTATAATAAATTTGCTAATGTTAAGTGCCATTATTGTCATCGAAATGGACATATTAAGAGGTTTTGTCGTTAGTTAAAAAGGGAGAAACAAAAGGAGAAAGGTAAAGAGAAGAAAAGTGATAATGACAGTAATGGCAATCGTGTTGTTGCACTTAAAGAAGACTTTCTCATTATTTTTTATGGTGATGTGGTGAATTCTGTATCTCATGAGACCAGTTGGGTAATTGATAGTGGTGCATCCATTCATGCTACGTCTCATAGGGATTTCTTTATATCATACAGGTTAGGTGACTTCAGATCTATGAAGATGGGAAACAATGGGCTAACTCAAGCTGTAGGCATCGGTGATGTGTGCCTAGAAACCAACAATAGCATAATGTTAGTATTGAATAATGTTAAACATATACCGATATCCGCTTGAATTTAATTTCTATAGGCAAGTTGGATGATGAGGGGTATTACAGCACCTTCAGTAATGATCAATGGAAGCTCACCAAAGATTCTCTTGTTGTAGCTAGAGGTGAAAAATATTATTCGTTGTACATTATGCAGGCAAAGTTCTCTACGAGACAAAATTAATGCAATAGACAGCGAAGATGCAGCTGAGTTATGGCATAAGAGGCTCCGTCACATCAGTGAGAAAGTTTTGTCACTATTGGCCAAGAAGAAGCTCCTTTCAGGATTGAAATGTTCGGCGCTAAAAAAGTCTGCTCACTGTTTAGCAGAAAACATAATAGAGTTGCATTTAAAAGCTTATCTCCTTCAAGAAAGTCGGGTATACTTGGATTTAGTGTATTCTGATGTTTGCGGTTTTATGAAAATAAAATCACTTGGTAGCTCTCTTTTTTTTGTTACCTTCATAAATGATTTTTCAAGAAAAATTTGGATTCATACCTTGAAAACTAAATATCAAGTGTTAGATGCTTTTAAGCAATTTCGGGCTTTAGTTGAGAGACAAGACTGGAAAGAAATTGAAATGCATCGGGCGATAACGGGGAGAGTATATTTGACCTTTTGATGAATATTGCAGACAATAGGGTATTCAACATCAAAAGACACCTCCTAAGACGCCTCGGTAAATGGCTTAGTTGAGAGAATGAACAGAATATTGGTTGAAATGGTAAGATGCTTACTTTCACGGTTAAAGCTACCTAGATCCTTTTGGGGTGAGGCTTTAAGTACGGTTGTGCATGTATTAAATCTTATTCCATGCGTTCCTTTAGAATTTGATGTTCCTAATAGAGTTTGGACAGACAAAGATGTTTCTTATGATTATTTGCATGTCTTTGGGTGCAAAGCATTTCTGCATATTCTCAAAGATGAGAGGTCTAAACTTGATATGAAAACACGACAAAGTGCATATTTATTGGTTATAGACAGAATATGTTTGGCTATAAATCTTATGATTCGGTTGAAAAGAAAATTGTAAGAAGTAGAAACGTTGTGTTTATGAAAGATCAAACAATAGAGGATATTGAGAAAGCGAGAGATAATTTCAGCACCACGGGTTTGTGATAATTTGACTGATTTGGATCAAGTTCCTCTTACAAATATTCCTACACAAGTTGATGAAGACCAGTAGGAAGTCAATGTTCCAAATAACACATATGTTCCTAAACATGTTGAAACAGATAATAATATTCCTGAACCAGAGGGTCAATTAGATGTTCCATTGGATGTTCCGATCCGAGATCCGTTAGAGACCGACGACCTTCCACCAAGTATTCTGAAGATGAGTATGTATTATTGACTAATGTAGGTGAACCAGAGTGCTATGCAGAAGTAATAGAAGATGAGTACAAAAGCAATTTATTTGATGCTATGCGAGATGAGATGTAGTTACTTTATGATAATCATACTTTTGAGTTAGTAAAGTTACCTAAAGGTAAAAGAGCTTTAAAGAACAAGTGGGTATATAGGTTGAAGCAAGATGAACATACTTCACAACCACGGTACAAAGCTAAATTGGTTGTTAAGGGATTCAGTCGGAGAAGGGTATTGATTTTGATGATATATTTTCTCCAGTAGTGAAAATTTCTTCTATCCATGTGGTACTAAGCTTGGCAACTACTCTAGAATTGAAAATTAAGCAAATGGATGTCAAAACAGCCTTTCTACATGATGACTTGGAGGAAGAAATATACATGGAACAACCTGAGAATTTTAAAGTGAAAGGGAAAGAGGATTATGTATGCAAATTGAAAAAAAAAGTCTCTATGGCTTAAAACAAGTACTAATGCAGTGGTACAAAAAGTTTGCGTAAGTTATAACAAAATATGGCTATAAGAAGACTTCCTCGGATAACTGTGTGTTTGTCCAAATTTTTTTGATGATGACTTTATTATTTTATTGCTTTATGTTGATGATATGCTGATTGTTGGCAAGAATGCTTCAAGAATCGAGTTATTGAAAAAACAGTTGAGCAAGTCTTTTGCCATGAAAGACTTGGGCTCGGCAAAATAGATTATTGACATTAAAACCCAAGACAGGGATGCTAAGAAGTTTTTGTCGCAAGAGAAATATATCGAGAAGATACTTCAGAAATTTTACATGGACGGGGCTAAAGTGGTTAGTACTCCTCTTCTGCTCACTTTAGTTAACTATGAAGCAAAGTCCTACAACTAATATAGAGAATAAATATATGGAAAGTGTTTCATATGCCTCAACTGTAGAAAGCTTAATGTATGCGATGGTATGTATACACTCAGACTTGGTGCATGCAGTTAGCGTTGTTAGTCTCTATTTATCAAATCTAGGCAGAGAGCACTGGAATGCAATGAGGTGGATTATGAGGTATCTTCAGAGAACTTCAAATTTGAAACTCAGTTTCGGGACCGGGAAACTTGAGTTAGTTGGATACACAAATTCCGACTTGGCATGAGATTTTAATACTTGTAAATCTATTTATGGTTATTTGATTTCTTTTGTGGGTGGAGCTGTGTCATGGAAGTCAAGATTGCAGAAGTGTGTTGCACTTTCTACAGCTGAAGCTGAATTTATTGTAGTGACTGAAGCTAGTTAAGAGATGCTATGGATGAAGAAGTTCTTAGAAGAACTTGGGTTCAAGCAAAAGAGGTATGTGCTATTTTGTGATAATCAAAGCGCAATTCATCTTGGTAAAAATTCATCTTTTCATTCTAGATCGAAACATATTAATGTTAGATATCATTGGATAAGAGATGTTCTGGATGAAAAATTGTTGGAACTTGAGAAAATTCATACGGATCATAATGGCTTAAATATGATGACAAAAACTCTACCAAGAGAGAAGCTTGAACATTGCCAATTGATAGCAGGGATGGTGAATCCCTCCACATTGTCGTGAGCGGGAGACTTATTAGTTGGGTTCACTAAAGCCTAATGAGTTGCAAGCCCAAAAAGGGCTTGAGCCCATATGATAAGTTATATGAAGAAATAGGGTTTCTCACTATCTATATAAAATGGTAGCGGCAAAAGGAAATAGTAATAAAAGAAAAAGAAAAGTAGAAAATCTGGGGGTTTGGGCAATATCGATTTACATCAAGTTGGTATCGGAGGTTGGTTTGTGGTCCGATTGAGCTGAAATTTTGTTAGCATATTCGTGGCGCAATTTTCTCAAATCTGAACACTTTGATTTTCGTTTGAAGCTCACTACATCAAGTTTTTCATGGATTGATCAAAACCTCCGTTTTTTGTCAGATTTACCCTTAATTTCTTGTGAAATTCATGTGTATTACCAAAAATTATGTTCTTGAGATCTTTATTGCTATGGACCTCTAGTATTTGCTAAAGAAGAACATTATTCACTCAATTTTGTTGATAGTGAAGATTTTCAGGTGAACTTCGATCCTGTGGTTTTTTATCTCCTCACATCGAGAAGGTTTTCCACGTAAAAAATCGTTTTGTGTTCACGTGCTTTTGTATTTACTCTATTATATCGATTCCTATTGGGTTTACACAAACGGGGAGATTATTTTATTCCGCTACATTAATTTGATATTATTCAAATTGTTACTTCTCTCCCATCGATAAGTGAGGTCTGGATTCACTATGATCATCACAAAATAGCAAGCTGGGAAATGAACAACCTACTCCAAAGCAATTTATCCTTCCTTCTGCTTCAAAAGATGTTAGCTCCAATCATTCTAATATGACGAAAAATGTCTAGAATCACAATGCTGGTCCCATCGCATGTTTGCCCTATCTTGAGAGTTCCACCCTAGCTAGGTTGACTTTGTATTCACCAAATAAATGTAAATCTTTTCATCGACCTCATGCATATATAGATGCTAATGAATGTTGCCAATTCAAATTCGACTAAACGAACATGATAGAATCATACAGTTTCTCTCTCTTTTTTTTTTTTTTTTTTTTTTTTTATGCCAACAAGTTAAAATGGTGTGTTTAAAGCTCTTTGAGCTTCTAACTAATCCACAAGGAAAATTACCCAAAATGTTCTTAATTTATTGCAATTTTTTTCAATTCAATTCTAAACTTTTTTTGGCCAATTTAATCATATTTTTTTTTGCAATTGTACCAATTCAATCTATCGGCCATCCAGCCAATACTAATATGGACAATATTTTAATAATATCTTTTTTTACACTTTCTTTTTTTCTTCACTTCCTCCTCCTTCCTTCAACTAATTGCTGCCGGCGATCAACTAGAAGCAAGTCTAGCGAGAGACCTTAGCGGCCTTAGGGAAGCTTGGTCGTGGCTGGGCAACCTTGCCCGGCCACCCATTGGGCTAGTGAGCATTGAGCCTTGTCGACCATGGGAGATGCCCGGCCTTGCTAGATTCGGAGAGGTTGAAGGCCACGACCTCACGTGGCTTTTGGTCTAGGCAAGCTTCACCGACCACGGGTAGGTCATGGCGTCTCCATGGCTAGGCAAGGCCGAGCCTCTCTAGATCTTGTGGGGCCTCACATAGCCACGACAGCGCAGCCTTGTCGTCACCAGGCGAGGCTCGCCCTTGCCAGTGGCTAACTTGGGGTTCTAGAGGAAAGAGGAAGAAGGAGAAAACAAAAAGACAAAGGAAAAAGTTTAATGAAAAATAAATATATCATTAACATTTGTTTCCATCGGGCGTTGCCGAACGACCAACATCAACCAGCATCCACCTCGATGCCTACATTGCCAAAATTGGCCGAATGGACTAAATTAACACAATTTCAAAAGGTTTAGGATTGAATTGGTTAAAAAAAAAAGTTTAAAACTGTTTTGGTAATTTTCCTCCTATTCGTATTGTTGCACTAGTTCGGCCCTTGCAAATATTAAATTGAAGGAATGTGCAAGTTTAGTGATACCTAAGTAGTTGTTGACTTGTTGTGACTAAAATATTAAAATTAGAAGTTAAAATCCAACAAGGGCTAAGTTATCTCTAGTCAAAGTCCACAGTAACTCAGCTCGTGGACATCCATTCAACGCAAAAGTGGAGAACAAGATTAGAAGAGTGTCAATGTCAATGTGAATGTGCAGAAGTCCCATTCATGCAATTATCAAACCAATAAAAAAAGCATTATTCCCCATTAGATTGATAACAAATTTTGACATATCATGAGTGTTAAAATCGCTTAATGCATCATTTTATCAAGGGTTAGAATTTACTCTCATGTGTCAAATTAAGATTATAAACCCATGTCAGATCATCATCTCCAAAAATTACAATTACCATTAAATCGAGTTGGACAAAAAGGTAGTTTTCAGATTCATATTGTATTGAAATTATGGTTTTTGTTTATATTTACTTCCAGAAAAGACAAGTATCATTTGGAGAGACAACTCAATTATTTTCAATTTCGATGCGAAACTACAAAAAATCTTCTCAAGATCCTCCTATATGATGAGGTCCAAAAAAACGAGAATGGATATTGGCTAATCGATAGCTATCTTCCTTTGAAATTCACAATTTGTGTCGATAATAGCAACTTACCCATCGCATATCATTGTGTGACCTTCTTTATGGAACATAATTTCCTTTTTATCATTGCAAGTAATATAGATCCCATGATTTCTATTTGTCCACAAAAAAATAGCAAGCTGCCTCAGTTAATAGCACATCTCTTTTTCTATTATTATAAATTACATAATGGGTCATAACTTATATTTATATGGGCATAATTTTCCTTTTAATGGTCATAAGTTGTTTCAATCATATGACTCATAATTTTCCACGAAAATTAAGAACCTACCTAAGTTGATGACAAATTTTTTATGCTATCAGTAGTAAAATATTCTTTACTACTCGCAACTTTAGTTATAATAAGAAAATGGAAATTGGAAGTTTGATCAATTTTTATCCAAATAATCCAAATTTACTTATTGGGAAAGTAAGGAAAATTCCCCTTGTTTTCTAGAAATTAAAATAAAGAAGATGGGAAGCATCTCAGTTCAGCTCCAAGGTTAGTTCCCTTGTCAAAGCTCATTCTGCTCAGGAAGAGAGAGAAGAGAGAGAGAGAGAGGGTGAAGGAGGAAGAAGATGGAAGTGAGAGAATCGCGCAGATCTCACCGTTGGTTAGGGTTCTTCTCCTCCTTCTTCCTCGTCACGGCTCTGGTTTCAATCGCCGCTGTCAACGCTTCCGTCCATGACTACTTCAACGAGGCCGTCACCTCTTGCTCCGACGCCTTCTTCTTCCACGGCGGCAGCGAGGGCCTCCGTGCCCCCCGCTCCGCGATCCCGCCTTCCTCCTCCTCCACGACGTCGTCTCCCAACATCACGACCGGCCCCAAGGGGAAGTCCTTCATCAGGTACAAATTCCTTCATTTCGATGATTTGCTGGCGTCCCGAATGGATGCTCCATCTTCGTTTTGGTTTCTGGAACGTTGTGCTGCAGCCACGCGATCGTTTGAACTCGCTTAGATTATATGCGGTTTGTACGTATATCTGCGGAAGAACGCAATCGAAGTCCTCTGGATGAAATGTCTGGAGTCGGCCGCGGGTTCCCTAGAGGATTTCCCGTTTTGATTTGAGTTTTAGGGCTTAATTGGGAATATTAGGACTCGATTGCGCTTTGTAGTCGAAGTGCGGGGCTAGATTGCGTTCGTTACATAAGGTTTAGGACTTAAGGTGCGGGTTACTCGTTCTCTTTTTTTCGTAGATGGGGTGCTGGAATTTCTTTGTTTTACTCTGCGTCATTGACCGAGTAGAGCTTTCATTGGAGGTCCAAGAAGTCGATGATTCGTTACGAGGTTACAATGGAAATGGCAGTTGTAGTCCCCCCTGGATTGTTGCTTGCTGTGGAAGAACTGTTTTATAGGTCGATTGTATGTCGGGTTGTCTAAGGAAAAAAAGCTTTTTATCTATTGAAATAAGAGTAACGAGTGATTTTTTAATGCTTTGCTGCCTCTAAATTATGCTGATGTTCTTTCTGTTTGATGGTTCATGTAATGTAAGCATCATATTTGTACCTCTTGGTGTGCCTGCTTTCCATTTTTTTTTTTTTTAATGTGCCAGCTACCTGCTCTATAGACACGAACACATGCGTTCGCACAAAATATATCGCCTGAACTTTGTGCATATTGTTACTGGATTGGAGACGGACGGTGTTGTAGTCTCTGATTATACATCTCTTTGGTGCAAACCCTCGTCAATCTCTGTTTGAAGGTTTTCCCTGTGATTATTGATATTGATTCGATTTCTTTATCTTGATTCCCCAACTTAGGTTTGACGATGTCACCTTCATAAGGACAAAGGAGTTTGCTGATGCACAAAATGAAATGCAAGAGAATAGTGGCTTGGTGGAGGCTATCACGCTTGATATAAAAGATCGGAAAAGGGTGGAGGTGTTTATTTGAAATCTGGTATGATATGTGCACTCCGCAGTTGTCTGAAGAGAAAGCCTGCAAATTAGGTCAAGTTATTATTCAGAGAAACCAGGATAACCCGAATGGCCCAGACGCATAACAACTTCCTTTGCTGGGAGAAATCAAGAAGCAAAGATGGAGAGTGTGACGGTCGAGATCGATAAGACAAGGATGTACTACTTGTATTTTATGTTTTTGATCCTCATCTCAAGCGTACCATAATTAAAGGGAGGACTGGAGAAATCCAAGTGACTGCTCGAATTTTGTCAGGCTTGGCCATGGACACTCGAGCTTCTGAACATTGTTTCGTCAGCAAAGTTTAGCGCTGGAGATGCCATCGAAGCAAAGCGTAACAGTGACTCTTGTTTGTTGCCTTTATCTTTCATCAACTCCAATTAATGTGTTCTCAGGTTCTTTGAAGGAAAAACAAAGCCAACATCATGAGGGGAAAATTTCAGGAAAAAAGAAAAAACCCACCATAATCGAGCAAAAGCGACGAAGGCTGCGGAAAAGCTAGAGTTGATGAAGCATTGATTAGAGACGTTCGTCTCAGATGGTGCAGACAATTTCTGCATCATGGCTACCAGCACAACCATCTGGGCTTGAAACCGATGAGCCAAACGGAAGATAATAGATATACAGCCTCTGTGAGAGAAGATGATGAAGAGGAAGCTTTTTAGCCATGCGGTGGGAGATCTGAGACTAAAGGCGGGTAGTTGAAAAAAAGGTGCAGTAAGGCTGTTGAAAGTTCAGACCCAGACCTAGAGGCGCTGGGTTTGGAGATTAATATCGGCGAGTTTGACGAAACTCAAGCGGCTGTGGCCGAACTTGAAGACTCGAGCAGACATGTCAGCCGTGGCCGCAAGCTTAGTGAAACTGGAGTGGCCATGACCAGAAGCGGTGGTGGCTGGTGGTCGAGAGCGGTGGTTTTAATATTTTTAGCTTTTTAAATAACTTTATAATAATTCTTATCCTTTCTTTATTTTTAAAATCTTTTTATCATTCTCCTTTTAAATCTTAAATTTTTTGTTTTCTAACAAGGCACATGGCTTTAGAAAGTGATAAAAATTATTAGGCCAGTACTTTTAGTTCGTCAAAATAGAAGAAATTAATGCTTAAAAAATAGAAGAAATTAATGAATGACTTTTTTTTTTTGGTCGATCCTACTTTATTCCTACTCTACACTCACTCGTACTTTTGTCCCGCCTCTTGCGGGGCGCATGGAGTCGAAATTCACTCTTGAAACTTACGCGTCCCCACCCCATCCCCTCCCGAGAAGATGAGGATTTGAACCCTCACCTCCCCTTCCATGTTAGAAGGGTGGCCACCGGGGCGAATCCCGGTGGTTTAATGAATGACTTAATTACACAAATTTGAGAAGTTTTTGCATTTAATTATATATATATTTTAAAAAATCAATATTTTTGTTTTCTTTTTTTTATTTTTATTTTTCTTTCCTCTTCATCTTCTTCTCGGTGCCGTCTCTCTTTTCGTTCTTTTTTATTTGTTTTTACACCGTGTTGACTAGCTACTTGGGCGAGGCAATCGCGGCTTCTTGCCCTTAGCCGCAAGGCCGGCCTTGCTCGGATCGAGATTCGGCTAGCCTCCAACAACCACCACAGGATATCAAGAATCCTTTGGCGCTAAGAGCGTTGTGCTGCCATAAGAACACAAACGCAAAGGGGGCAATCCACACCACGGAAAGAACTATCTTGTGCAAGGAGACACAAGGCCTAGGGTTTCCACCATAGCTAGTGTCATGCTCGATCCCCAGCACGCACACATTCTTCTCACAATTGATCGATTTATAATGCGATATCTCAGGACTATGTATCGCCAACCCTTTCTTTTTATTATGCATGCGGAAGCGATTATAAATCCCCAGACAGTAAATCGATAAGATAGAAAAGCAGGGCTATATTTTTCATATTGTAACTTATAACCAAATTTTTATACAAAACGCAAACCAAAGTACTTCATAATTATTCACATCAAAATAAAATTCTCAAAAGAAGATGTAATCTCAGTACATCCAGGTCGTACTTAAGATCCCTCTAAGTATTATCTTCTTCTTCCAAAATCATTCTCCTCGGGTTTCACCTCGAGTTCTTCTTCTCGATTCCTCCTCCTCAACTCCTTAACGGGGTCCCGAAATGGTTATTCAATAACTAATGAGACCTGCTGAGTTTTACCCCACTAAGATTCAATTAGGGAACCAATACACCACATGGTTGCCTAAGCACAGCACGAGTTAGAGGACTTACCTTGGCCTCAGATCCTACCTGCATGTTAGCACAGATTAAATAGACACCCAAGTAATTACATCACGCATCGAAGCATCGATCAAATCGACCTAGTCGATTACATGTCAACAAGACCGAGATTGCTAGTATGAGTACCTAGAGGGGGTGAATAAGTATACAAAGATTTTTCTTGATAATTTCTGTATACTTGCGCAATACTTAGACAGATGAAAGATAGTTTGCGTTAAGTAATAATCAACGAAAGACTTAAGTGAAGGAAAGAGAGAATTAAACACGCGGTTTATAGTGGTTCGGCTTGATCCAAGCCTACGTCCACTCTTTCGCACCGACAGCCAATTCGGCTGGATTCCACTATGAACAAAGAGATGTTACAAGTGTTGATCTTCCTTGATTTCTTGGTGTAGATGATCTACCACACTCACTCAAGGTATCGCCAAGTACAAACACTCTCGTATACAATTTCGCTCGAACGTATCGACTAATAATCAAGGTTCTTCGGACTGAATTTCTCTATCGATCACACACTTAAAATAACTAGAACGACTTCCTTTTTATACTCCTTTATGCCATCATAGCCGTTGGCACTTACCAAAGGAATTCCTCCAATCTACCAGTTGGACGGAATCAATCAAGAAGATCATCCGAGCTATTTAAGGAATCGATGATAGCCCATCAATCTGTTCGCCCATACAATCGGGATCTTGGTTTCCAAGAATAGAACATTCCAAGAATATTTCGTCGACCATCGGATCTTCAATCGTTCTTAGATAAGAATCAAAGAATCCGAAATGATTATCCAACCAAAGAATCTTTTCCGAGGATAGGATCGAATCCTCAACCATATACCTCGGCTTTGGATTTCTTTCGTCACCGGATTAGAAAGACTGCTCGGTGAGAATAGACTTAAGTCTTGAGTCTTGAGTCTTAAGTCTTGAGTCTTGAGTCTTGAGTCTTGGGTCTTGAGTCTTGGGTCTTGAGTCTCGAGAATACAAAGTCTTCGGACTTTAAATTGTCGGTCTCGAACATCCGGACTTAGACTCGATAGAAACGTTTTGTCGCCTTCAAAATATTCTCGAAAGATTTCTCCAACAATCTCCCCCTTTTTGATGGTGACAAAACTTTCTTGTAGATTTGAACAACTTTGACCTGCAAAAACATTTCTCAAGCAATATGGCTAACTCAAAAGATTAATAAAGCAACCGGACTCGCATCCACGAAAATTGGTTAGTCTTTCATGAGTAATACCATATAACAACACTTGATAAAAATGCAACCAAATCAAGCATCAAAATCCACAGCCAATTCAACAAATTCATACCCAAGTTCAAGTTCTCAAGTCATACTCAAAAATAAACATAACCACAAAAAGTCAAGGTTTTTAAAAGATGTTGGTTCAAATTGGTTCTCCCCTTTTCGTCATCATTAAAAAGAGTGAGAAAAGAGTCATGTCTCGCTGGGAATGCGCACGATCCGGAAATCCCCAATGGACTGGACTACTCCTTCGAGCTTCTTCGGGTCTTCCCTCGGTTGAGCTACCTCTTCTCCCTTAGCATTGGCTTGAAGTTGCGAGCGAGGTCTTTGAATTTATCCTCCAGAGAGACTCAAAGATGCTTGTCCAGCATTCTTCATGGCTTGGATTTCACAAATCCGTAGCATATATCTCGTCCACGCATTTCCAGAAGAATATCCATGATACAACGAAAATCTGCAGAATCATCCGTCTCGTGTACTAGCATTGATTTTCTCGGATGGTGTGTGCGACGATGGCGCTTCGTAAAGTCTTGCAGATTTGGTTCCGACGTATTGTGACCTTCTTCAGGCAATTGTGAGACCTGAACTTCTTCTGGGTCTTCTGGAGATTGTCGTAGATCTTCACTGTCAGCAGCATGAGATGTAGACTTCTCTTGCTCGCCAGCTCCCCCTGTCTCTAGGACATCGAAAAGGGGAAGAGTGATGATCATGCTCTTGATTTCCCTTCTCTCCAGATTTATTAGCAGATTTTTCTTTTTCTCCTTCTCCTTCTTCTTCAGCTTCCGTCTCCTTCTCTCTCTCTCGCTCGTCTTCTTCTCTGTTCTTCGAAGTTCGTCGGTTGAGACACGTAACGTCCGGTTCTTGTCGAGCTTGGATAGTGGGATCTTCATCCTCTTCATCTTCATCTTCATCCTCCAGGGATGAGAGTTCTTTTCTTCTTTTTCGATGGGGCACCAATGGCCTCCTTTCCTTTCCTCTTTGAGGCAGACTGAACTGGAGATTTCACCTTGAATTTCTCCATTGCCTTGGATAGTTCTTGCAGACGCATCTTCGTTAACATCTTCAAACCTACCACCATCTTATCACACGGTCGAACACAAAATGTTTGTGGCGGTTGAATATTCATATGTCTGAAGATCTTGGTCACCAGACTAGGATAAGGCAATTGTCCTTTGTCTTTCGACATTGCTCTGTACATATGGAAGAGAATAGTGTGCGGGAGAGAAAACTTCCGTCCCGAGTTGATCGCATACATTAACTTTGCTTCGAAAGAGACACGGAAGTCTTTGACGTAGACTTCGGTCCGAGACAGCTTGATCACAATCTTATGAAGCACAATGTTGATGGCATTCATCCCGGAATAGGTAATTTTCTTCTCTACGTCCCTATCTTTGACAAGTTCCAGTAGTACGAGCAGGTGAGACTTTGATTGGAAGATAACGTCCTCGTTCAACTCCAACTATGTCCGCCAACATATTCACATCTACCACGTAGACTTGATCTCGTACACCGAATGAAATTCTATTCGCATCCAAAAAGCTAAGATTTGAATAGAAATAAGCGGTCGATTGAGCATACCCATCCGTAGAGTCGAGCAAAAAGTCTCAAGTTGAAGCAAATTCAACTTCTCTCTTAAGTTCATGTTGATGGCGTCCGGAAGTCAAAATCAACACTTCTAGGGTTTATCACCCCTCTTTTCATCAGCCCGAAATACACTTTTTCCCCGATCCTTGGATTTAAACAAATCCATCCGATTTCCTTTCACCTTTGCTGCCACACCCATTCTAGGTTGAAATTCAAGGAACATTTTGTCATCATCGTTCCCTTTAATCAGATTCTGTCCTGGCACACGAGGATCACTTGGAATGTTCGCAAGTGCCTCCTCTGCCCTTCCTTTAGGAGCAACTCCTAATTCCTCCATTTTCCGCAGAAAAAGATACTCATTCCCATAATTTTTGTCCTTAAGGAAGTCATCTATATATTTTAATGAAGTACCGGTGCTTTTCAATGCACGATAAAGCTTATAGATAAAGGAGGGTTTTGGACTCTTGCGGGTCGGCATCCTCGATTATCTCTTCTTCCAGATTTTGACTTGCACCTTGTGGGGCAGGAGACGTTGAATGACGTGGAGGAGAGCGAATGGACTTTGTCGCTGACTTGATAAGTCTTCTTCCTCGCAAGATCGAAGTGAGTCGGTCCCTTCTCCATTCTTTGTGGTCCCCGCTTGCGATTCTTGATGATTTCCTCGAAGACGACATCTTTCTTTGTCTATTGGAAGATTCCTTCACTTGCTTTTCCCAAGAAAAATGACTACTTTCTCGACAACGAACAAGGAGTAGAAAAACAGTATCGGGAGGAGAGTGCCTTTTAGGGTTTTGAAGATTGGGTGAAGAGAAACTGTATATATATAACTCGGTTTTTGAAAAGGGAAGTTCAATCGGTACAAGGAAAGTGTACGAACACTTCTTTTCAAAAATCAATAACTGCCAAAATTAATCCCCTTTTTATTTAAAAAAGTTTTTGAATTTCACACGGATTATAGAATAACCGAACAAAAGATCGTACCTTTTCGAGTTTAAATAACTAAGCGAGAATTCGTACCTTTTAGATGAAATATCAACTTACGCCTATAGCCATGAAAGTCCGAGTCTCGAGGATTTAAAGTCCGAGAGATTAGAGTCTTAGAGTTGGTGAGTCTCTAGACTTTAACTTCTTCAAGCTTCAAAATGTTGAGTCTTGAACGGATAAAGTCGAATTGATTTTTCTCCAAGGGCTTTGTGAATATATCCGCTAGTTGACTCTTTGAATCAACAAATTGAATCGAGATTTCTCCATTTTGAATATGATCTCTAATGAAGTGATGTCGAATCTCAATATGCTTTGCTCTTGAATGAAGGATTGGATTTTTGGTGAGATTGATCGCACTGGTGTTGTCACATCTGATTTTTGTGCATGAGTCTTCAATCCCAAAGTCTTGTAGTTGTTGTTTTATCCATAGAATTTGCGAACAGCAGCTTCCAAGAGCTACATACTCTGCTTCTGTCATTGAGAGAGCCACAGTGCTTTGCTTCCTCGAAACCAAGACACCGTCCCGTTTCCAAGTAGTTGACAAGTTCCGTAAGTGCTCTTTCTATCGACTCGCAACCGGCCAGATCCGCATCTCGAGTATCCTAGAAGATTAAAGTCTCCTTCTTGGGATACCAAAGACCCATGCTTGAAGATGAAGCAACGTATTTAATAATACGTTTTGCGATGCGAGATGAGATTCTCTAGGATCTGATTGAAACCTAGCACAGATACAAACACTCAACAAAATGTCAGGTCTAGAAGCAGTAAGATAAAGAAGTGAACCGATGATGCTCCTGTACAGCTTTTGATCAACTTTCTTCCCTTCCTCATCTTTGTCTATCTTCAAAGAACTTGACATTGGTATATCAATCTTCTTGCAATTTTCCAATCCAAATCTTTTGACAAGATCATTAGCATATTTTTCTTAGAAAATAAAAGTTCCTTCCTTCAATTGCTTTATTTGAAGGCCAAGAAAGAATGTTAATTCTCCCATCATACTCATTTCAAACTCATCCTGCATAGACTTAGAAAATTTCTTGCAAAGACTTTCATTGGAGGATCCAAAAATAATATCATCAACATATATTTGAACGAGTAAAAAACTTTTGTTTTCCTTTTTGATGAACAGAGTAGTATCTACTTTACCTTTGACAAATCCGTTCTGTAATAAGAACTTACTTAGTCCTGGTCGTACCAAGCTCGAGGTGCTTGCTTTAGACCATACAGGGCCTTTTTCGCCCGAAGACCGAGTCCGGCTTCTTTGGGTCTTCAAACCCAGGCGGTTGTTCCACATAAACTTCCTCTTGGATAAATCCATTTAGGAAAGCACTTTTGACGTCCATTTGGAATAACCTGAAATTTTTGTAACAAGCAAACGCAAGTAATAGTCGAATAGCTTCTAACCTTGCAACTGGTGCGTAAGTCTCGTCATAGTCTATTCCTTCTTCTTGCGTATATCCTTTGGCCACGAGTCTTGCTTTGTTTCGAACGACTTTTCCTTCTTCATTCATCTTGTTCCCGAATACCCATTTGGCTCCAATAACAGTTTTACCTTTTGGTTTAGATGTCAATTCCCGACATCATTAATGTTGAACTGTCCGAGCTCCTCTTGCATAGCTTCGATCCAGCTTTCATCGATAAAGCTTCTTCTATGCTTTTTGGTTTAATTTCAGAAATGAGAGCCACAAAGACTAGACTCTTCACGTCTTTTGGATATGGTACGAATTCCTTCATTAGTTTCGCCGATAATGAGATCTTTAGGATGACTGGATTTATGCTTACAGCTACTGGTTGATTTGCTTGGTTGATGATCTCTTTCTTTATTTGAATCTTCATGAGCTTCTTGATGTTGGACTTCCGTGAGTCTCGAGATGCTTCTTGAGTTGAAGACTTTGGAAGGTCTAGAGTGAGTTCGGACTCTTCATATTGAGTCCGGCTGGATTCATCTTGCGTTGAGTCTTGGAATTTGACATTCATTGACTCCTCCACGATCGGCTTTTCTTGTTATAGACTCGTAGGCTTTGCTTGATGTAAAATATCCAAGGAAGATGCCTTCATCTGATCTTTCTTCAAACTTACCAACTTGATCATTTGCATTTTTCAAAATAAAGCATTTGCAACCAAACACATGAAAGTATGAAACAATAGGCTTCTTACCTTTGAATAATTCATAAGGGTTTTCTCTAAAATAGGTCTTAGGAAGACTCTATTGATGATATAGCATGCTGTTGAAACAGCTTCAGCCCAAAATCGTGAAGAAATTTTGCTTTCAATTAAAAGGGTTCTAGCCATTTCTTGAAGAGATCTATTCTTTCTTTCCACAACTCCATTTTGCTGAGGAGTGTATGGAGAAGAGAATACATGTTTAAAACCAGATTCATCACATAATTTTGTGAAATCTTGATTTTCAAATTCACCTCCATGATCTGTTCTTATACTAGAAATAGCACATCCTTTTTCATTTTGAACCTTTTTAGCAAACTTCTCAAAGTACGAAAAGGTTTCGACTTACTTGCAAGAAAATATACCTGTGTAAAGCGAGAGTAATCGTCTACAATTACTAGACAATACTTCTTACCTCCAATGCTCTAGGTTCTTGTTGGTCCGAAGAGATCCATATGAAGCAACCGTAGTACATAATTAGTGGAGACATGATTTATTGGCTTAAATGAATTTCTTACCTGTTTTCCCAGCATACGGGTGTGCATGGATCGGACTTTTGATATGGTAATTTGGGTAGACCTCGAACAAGCTACTTTGATGAGATTTTGGCTAATTGCTTCATATTGACATGGCCAAGCTTTCTGTGCCATAAGCTTGCATCATCTTGGATTGAAATTAGACATTGAGATTCATTCAATTTCATGTCTAAGAGGTAGATGTTTCCATGTCTTCGACCCATGAAAGACTCGGTAGAGTCTTTACTAATTCCATAGCAAATTCCTTCTTGAAAGGAGATCTTGAAACCAAGTATCACACGCTTGGCTAATGCTTTGAGAAGGTTATAGTTGAGTCCTTCTACTAGAGAAACATTGCTTATTGTGAGATTTCCAATTTTCACAGTTCCAAATCCCACGATGCTTCCTTTGCCGTTTCCTCCAAATGAAACATTTCCGCCGTTTACTTGAACAAGCTTTACGAAGCACTTTGAGTCTCCCGTCATGTGTCTTGAGCATCCGCTGTCAAGATACCACTTTACCTTCTTTTTGACAGAGACCCGCATTCAAAAGAGAGTCTCAAGCTTTCTTTGGTACCCAAATTTTCTTGGGTCCTTTGATGTTAGTAGGATAAGCATTATTAGGCCATACTTTCTTAACAGGTTTCCAAACCATAGGACATTCTTTTTCAAAGTGATCCTTACTTTGTTACACTTTGAACACCTTAGAGCATTTCGACCAACGGACTTTACAAAAACTTTCTTGAAATGATTTTTGTAAGCCTCTCTCGACGGTATTTTCTTAATTCTTTCTTTAACTTTAGGAAAATCAATCAAGGGAATTGTTTCCGCTGTCATGCCTAAACCAGACTTATTGAAGTAAGGTCTTTGAACTGAAAGAACTTTTTCAAGCTTTTCGGATCCTATCGAAAACTTCTTTGAAATATTTGATAAGTCCGTTTTTAAGAAAACATTTTCTTTCAAAAGATCATCTTCTTTTTCTTTAAGAGCAGAAACATTTAGGTCTATACTTTTAACTCTTTCTTCTAAAATAACTTCCTTTTGTTTTAGAATTGAGTTTTCCTTTTTAAGTTCGGAAATCCTTTTGAGAGAAGTCTTAAGACCGAGACACGCTTCATCAATATATTTAGAGACTTTGACAGAATTTTAAAATCACTTACCTCGAATTCACTGTCATCGAGTCCGATCCAAATCCGAGTCCGAGTCCGAATGTGCCATCAAACATATGTTGGCATATTCATTATCACTCTCTTCACATTCTCGTATCACTCCGTGTTTCGCTTTGAGAGCCTTTCGAAACTTCTCGGCTTTTCCTCTTTTCTTTTTCGAAGAGGACAGTTGGGTCCGATGTGTCCCTTCTTTTTACATTCGAAGCAAACTACATCTTTGTTTGGTTCCTCATCATCAACGTACTTGGTCTCGCTGTCTCTGAAAACTTTGTTTCTTTGGGTTGAACCTTCCGCCTTTTCTATTCAGTTTTCTGAATCTTCTTATCATGAGGGCGAGCTCCTCATCATCCATATCATCTTCAAAATCTGCATAATCGAATCATCATTTGATTTTAGTGCAATAGATTTCTTACCTCTTGGATCTTCGTCTTCATTAATTCGTTCCACTTCGTAAGACTGAAAGAGTTCCAATCAGCTCGTCTACAAATAATGGCATGATTCTTTGCGTCTCTCTTATTGAAGTCTTTATATGATTCCAATCCTTGGAGAGTCCACGCAGAAGCTTGTTCACCTTCATGGGATCAGAAATTTTTTGTCCTTGGTTCTCAAGACCATTGACAATATCTGTAAAACGACTAAACATGTCAGTTATAGATTCTCCTGGTTTCATTTTGAAGGCCTCATATTGACCGAGGAGAATGTTAATTCTGGTCTCCTTCACTCGATTTGTCCCTTCATAGGTGATGTGTAATCTATCCCATACTTCTTTTGCTGTAACACAAGAAGATATTCTGTTATATTCAGTTGGAGATAAAACACAATATAAAGAGTAAATTGCTTTTGCATCGAGTGCTTGTCTCTTGTTTATCTCTTCCCGAGCCATTCCGCTGGTTTCAATAGTGTCTTTCCCTCTTTCGAGATTGATGCAGCAGCAGGAGTGATTCCTCTTTCCACAACGTCCCATTCCGAGGATCCTTTGATCGTAGGAAAGCTTTCATCTTGTTCTTCCGGATGTTGTAATCCTTTCCATCGAAGTAGGGTGGTCTGGTATTGCTTTGCCCTTCCATCAGCCCCGGTGCTAGCATACTAGCCATGGATCTTTTACTCAAGTAAAACACTTCAAACAAAGTAAGAACACGGGCTTTGATACCAATTGAGATTGCTAGTATGAGTACTTAGAGGGGGTGAATAGGTATACAAAGATTTTTCTTGATAATTTCTGTATACTTGCGCAATACTTAGACATATGAAAGATAGTTTGCGTTAAGTAATAATCAACGAAAGACTTAAGTGAAGGAAAGAGAGAATTAAACACGTGGTTTATAGTGGTTCGGCTTGATCCAAGCCTACGTCCACTTTTCGCACCGACAGCCAATTCGGCTGGATTCCACTATGAACAAAGAGATGTTACGGTGTTGATCTTCCTTGATTTCTTGGTGTAGATGATCTACCACACTCACTCAAGGTATCGCCAAGTACAAACACTCTCTGTATACAATTTCGCTCAGACTGTATCGACTAATAATCAAGGTTCTTCAGATTCTGGAATTTCTCTATCGATCACACACTTAAAATAACTAGAACGACTTCCTTTTTATACTTCTTTATGCCATCATAGCCGTTGGCACTTACCAAAGGAATTCCTCCAATCTACCCGTTGGACGGAATCAATCAAGAAGATCATCCGAGCTATTTAAGGAATCGATGATAGCCCATCAATCTCGTTCGCCCATACAATCATGATCTTGGTTTCCAAGAATAGAACATTCCAAGAATATTTCGTCGACCATCGGATCTTCAATCGTTCTTAGATAAGAATCAAAGAATCCGAAATGATTATCCAACCAAAGAATCTTTTCCGAGGATAGGATCGAATCCTCAACCATATACCTCGGCTTTGGATTTCCTTCGTCACTTTGGATTAGAAAGACTGTCAAAGGTGAGAATAGACTTAAGTCTTGAGTCTTGAGTCTTAAGTCTTGAGTCTTGAGTTTTGAGTCTTGGGTCTTGAGTCTCGAGAATATAAAGTCTTCGGACTTTAAATTGTCGGTCTCCGAACATCCAGACTTAGACCGATAGAAACGTTTTGTCGCTTCAATATATTCGAAAGATTTCTCCAACAAAGACCACTCATGGTCATTTCCATCTAATCAATCAATTCACAGCATCATATCAAAGCAATGATCAATCGACCTAGTCGATTATATGACATCACAACCTATGCTTGGTCGGCATATTCAATACTATCTATAAAGTCCTATTAAATCAGGACTGCTCACTCAAAGCTGATAAATAGATAGCATAGCTCACCCAAAGATGATAATAAAGTATACTGCTCACCTAAAGCTTGCATATCGCCCGAAGGCCGATATAGTATACCGGTATACTGCTCACTCAAAGCTGACATATCGCCCGAAGGCTGATATAGTATACCGTATGCTCACCCAAAGCTGATAATATATTACTCGCCCAAAGCTGATAATAAGATATACTGCTCACCCAAAGCTGACATATCGCCTGAAGGCTGATATAGTATACCATCTCTATCGTCCAATATTCCCATTATTTTTATCATACCCTATAAAATAGTCGTGTGTAGATACACGATCGGCGTTAACCAAAATATTATAATTTCCTTTTTCATAATTCTCATCATTCTCTATAGCCCACCAAAACACTTTTGGTGTCAAACCGACACCCAGTTATTTCCCAATTAATAACCAAAATCCAATAATTTAGGAATAAATCCTAAAATCACTCATAAATTGATTTAGCACAAAATCAAGCTCACTTAAATAAACGGAATGTACCACGACAATCAGCACAAAATTTCGGTCGCTGGCTATCTCAGCCTTAATTTCCGAAAATAATTAATTAATAAATATTAAAAATTCAATTTAGCTCAAAATAAAGCCCAATTAAATAAACGGGCTGCACCATGATCATCAACATAAAATTTCGGTCACCGGCCATCTCAACCTTAATTTCTGAAAAATAGCTAAATAATTAATTAATTTCGAAAATTAAATAATTAATATTAAAAACTCAATTTAGCTCAAAAGCCCGATTAAATAAACGGACTTCACCACGGTCATCAGCATAATATTCCGGTCACTAGCCATCCCAGTTGAATTTTCGAAAAATAAATAAATAATTAATTTAATTCCGAAAAATAATATTTAAATACAAAAAAATCCCACTTAGGCCCGAATTGTCAAATTGAAGCCCGATTAGGGTCGGGAAAAATCCCGGACTACCCTCAATAAATAGTAGACCACGTCTACTTGCTAAATACACATTCAATTTGTCTAATTTGCATCACAATTAACTAATAAACACTAATCTATACTAATCTAACCACCTAAATCTAATTAATTAAAACTAAACAATCCTTAAGCGTAATTAGTCCACTAAGCAAGGATTAGTGAGATTACTCATTGGAATCGCGCGCAAATCGGATCAATCCGACGGGGGCGACGCGAGGAACAAAACTTCCTAAAGCACGGCTCGGGTTCGGGGCCTGGAAACGGCCCAAAAGCGGGCCCAAAGCCGCTGGAAACCCACTCGGTGGGTTGCGGACTTGGGCTGGCCAGAGCTGCTTCGGTGGCCAAAACGGCGAGGGAAGGCCGGCGGAGGGTGAGGGGGACGCTGGGGAGGCCGAGCGGTAGCCGGAGGGAGCTGGGCAAGCGTACTGGAGGCGCCTGACAAGGGCGGAACGGGGGCTGGACAAAGGCGGATTCGCACGGGGAGGACGCTTGGGGGCGAAGGGACGGGGCTAGCGGCGCACGGCAGCGAGCGGCGAACGCACGGGCACGAGCGCGGGCGGCGACGGCTTCGTCGAGTTGTTGTTGTCCTCTTCTTCCGCTTCGCTTCCGGCCGTAACAGGCGAGAGAGAGAGTGCCGAGAGAGAGAGGGCGTCGAGAGGGAGAAGGAGAGAGGAGAGAGAGGGGATAAGGGTTGACTAGTCAAAGAATAAAAAAGAAAGAGGAAGACAGCAGGGGGCAATCGGTGGGGAGGGGGATCGCACGAGGGGGAGGGGAGAGGAGAGAGAAGAGAGAGAGAAAAGAGAGAAAAGGGAAATTAATAATACCATTAATCCTATTTTCCTTTTCTCTTTCCTTTTCCCTTTCTATTTTCTTTTGGTCTTCGATTTTTCCTCCGATAATTTCTTTCTTGAAATTTCGGACTCGTCAATAATTTGACCGACGATGAGACGATCCTAAAAATGAATTGTGATACGCTCGAATATTCGATTCCCAAAACCGAATCAAATTTCATGGTTAAAATCGACCGGACGTGATTTTAGTTCAATCCAACAAATTAGGTAGCTTTTAGGGATTTTACCGCGGATATATTCCTTAACGGCTTCACCCAATAGGTTAGTTAACTCGTGAGTGATCAGCTCGAGAAAAAGGATCATAGGCGCGCCGACGATATGCACATTTCATTTTATCGAAACGGGATCGAATTTCAGGATGTCACAACTAGATGAGTTAGAGTTGATTTTGCGCACGAAATTCAATTCAACCGTGAAACGTGAGCACGATTTAGAGAGAGAGAGAGAGAGAGAGAGAGAGAGAGTACCTATGAATTGAGAGGAGTAATTGAGTGAGCTCTAAGATGGGAGATCAACTGCGGAAATGGCGATGGCTGAGGGTGAGGCAATATGATGGTTTGGGCCAAGTCAACCATGCTAGCTACAAGCAAGGCCACATTGCCCAATTGTGGATGAGCCTCGCTCATAGCCATGATGACCTCTTCTAGATCGAAGTGAGGGCTTTCACGTCTCTCATGCAATGGCCAATGAGCTCTAACAACCCTTGCTGGTCATAGTAAAAAGAATTAAAAAAAAAAAAGGGAAAAGAGGAAAAAACGAACAGAGAAAAAGATGAAAGAGAAAATGAAAATAGAAATACTCAAAAATGCCCCCATCATGACTTTGGAAAGTGGCACATGAAGTTCACATGCTCACTCAAGCCCTTATAAGAGACTGAGTGATCGCTTCAGGCTATTAGTAACACTAGGTGATCACTTTAAATCCTTATATGAGAAAAAAATTCACTTGGGATCCTTTATGGAAAAGGGTCCGTTTTAAGCCTTTATTAAAATTTATCTTTATTTGGATGTTTTCTTTTTTTTTCGCTGGGGGGAGTGAGTTTTCTTTTATGTACCCCAAGATTGTCAACTTTCTTGCAAACAATACAAAGAAAGATTTCTTCTAATTTTGGTTGCAATATTTGATTGTACTCTTGGAGATCTTAGTAACTTTCTTATGCAGCTAACCTGCTCGATTGCTAGTTTGATGACTATAGCATGAATTGCAAACTTCGAGTTTTCTTTTACGTACCCTCGAGATTGTCAACTTTCTAGCAAACAATACAAAGAAAGATTTCTTCTAATTTTGGTTGCAACATTTGATTGTACACTTGCCGATCCTAGTAACTTTCTTATAAAGCTAACCTCCTTGATTGCTAGTTTGATGACTATGGCATGAATTGCATACTTCAAGTTAAGCATTGCTTGATTGTATTTATATTGGGAAAAGTACCCCAAAAAAATATTAAATCTATTATACTTATGCCAATTTAGTTTTAAACATTTCAATTGTCCCAATTGTTGGAATATCCCGAATAACATGCAAGGTGGATATAAAATTATCAACAAACCGACCTATCTCCTCATCATGCGATGCAAATCCCCTAACAATCGATACTAATAGGCAATGTCTAAGGTGGAATATCATCTAACAAGTAGACCCCAGACTTCCTTTACTTTATCGAGACAACCAAATTGAAGTTTGGTAGATGGAATCAAACTACTTCGGAACCATGTTAGGATGAGATGATTCTTACTATCCCACTTCTCCAAATATTTATAAATTTCTCCTCAGAATTCACCAATAGTCTTATCCTTAGTGCCAACGCCTGCGTCCACTAAAAAAATTGATATTTCTTAAACCCGCAAAACATAACTTGAACCATTTATGAATGGATAATGAAATTTCCAATTTATCCATGCACTTTACCGGAGAAAACAGTAGAAAGGATAAAGAAATGAAAAAAGCTGACACCTTGGAGGACAGATATGGAAAAAAAAAAAAGGCTAAAAAAAGACTCGGAACGTTGAAATTAAGAATCGGTCCAAAGCTAGTTGAATGGGATAAACAGGGAAAGAGCAGTTTAGTTGGATAACTAAATCGGTTTTGCCTAGGAGGATGAATCAGTTCGGTCTGCAAAGGAAGAACTGGCGGACTATGCAGGCTATGCATCCAAGGTTGACGTGGTTGATGATGTGGTGCTGACATGGCAATATGACGTGGCGATGATGTGGTAGCTACATGACGTTGGCGTGGTGGCTATTGGCTAACATGTCCATTGACTAAACGGCTTGACTTGCGCGAATGTATTGATGACATATGGGTGATGTTCATGATACATATGCTGGAGCTTTAGGTAGGGCTGTGTGGGGGCGTGTGAAAATGCATGAGATAGTGGATTGCGATGAAATTTCAGGATCCGACTCATTTGAAGGTAGGGAGTTTGATGATGGTTTGTTTTTCAAAATAAGCTACCGGAAGTGTTGGAACAACACTCAAGAGCGAGGGTTTGCTACGACCATTTTGTAGAAAGACTCGATGAACCCTTCCTTAGACAACAAGAGCTTTGATACCAAGATAAAAATATGTAGATGAGGGGATTGTGTAATTTATGCATATTTAATAATGAAGAGCATATTAGTCTATTTATAACCTTTACAAAATGACTATTTAAGATTACACAATATTATAATATCAATTACAATCAATTAAGATAAAGAAAAAAGTGTGCATAGTTAAATAGATGCACTATCCTGAAAAATGTGGAGAATCATGAAATTTATGAGAAATTGCTTAATTATTTTCTAATTATTTCTAACAGTATTAATAAAACAGAAAAACAAGTATGAAATAAAGATCTCCTTAGGCTTCATAATTATAATCTTGAGTTACATGTATAATATGACATTTCACAGAATGAAATCATCATTCCCATCTATACGGAATAACAATTATAAAAATAATAATACTAATAAGATAAGATATTCATTTTTTTTCTAGAAAAATAATTTGCTATGTATCATGACATCATCTGCAATCGACCTAACTGTAGACTTCCACGCGCCGCGTGGCCAGATGGCTAGATGGTATTTTCGCACCACCTCCCACTTATCCTCCTGGCCTCTTGCACTGATGGTGAGCTTTGTACTGTCTCTGCGTGTCTCGTATCTCTCTCGCTTTACCCTCTCCAGTGTAACTCACTCTCTCTCCTCTCTCTCTTTCTCTCTCTCTCTCCACCACCTTCACTCCATCATCATGAAGCAAGCACAAGGCCTCTCTCGTTTATGGAGCGTTCCACTTGGCCTAAGAACCTCCCTCAAGCCGCAAGCACGAGATCAAGGCTCCATGCGCAGAATCCCACGAAGAAGCCCGGAGATCTCTTCGATGCTCACTCTCAGACTGGCGATAACACAGGGCAGCCCTTGTTTGCGGAAGATCTGGTCATCAACGTCCTTGGGTCATTTGGCAGCACCTATCCCTATCGAGCAGCGCCCAGTCCGACGAGGTCTTGCGGGTCCCGAGGACAAGGTCTCCGGGACCCGCAAGACCATCAATTCACATTGTCTGATTACTACGCCGTCTTGGAATGTGCTGGGGGATTTAAGCCCTGTCGTTAGATCAAGGGGATGTGATGTTTAGGTCTTGTAGTTGTGATATGATTGTGGGGTCTGAGTTTGATGATCTGTTGGATCATGAACTTCAATGTTGATTTCGGTGTAGGTTTCTTGATTAACGTGAGAGGGGTTTGCTAGAATGAGTTTCCTTGAAACTATTTATCCTATGCGGCAGCTTGTTCAGGAGAAAAGGAGCCATATTGTAGCTAGAGCAATAATATTTCAATGTTGAAAAATATTTTGTTATCAGAGGGTTTTATATATCCTCTAACACCAAATACACACCACTCAGGAAAGAAGGTGCGAATATGCATCGTTACAATCAACTAAAACTTACACAGTAAACATAGCTAATTATCCGCAAATGAGAATTTTGTAGTAAACCGACTTTCTATTGATTAAAATGAACTAATTACATCAAGGGCCAAGAAGCAGAAAGTTCAAATTCTTCGATCAGAATATACCAGAGCCACCACATATCCAACATATACACACCCTTTTAAAATCTAAACCATCAACTATAGCTGCTGCACAATGGACACCACTGATCTAGAGGTCCATAAATATAAGGGAGCTCTAGTCCACTGAACCACTTATCCGCAGCACACAAATCTCAGATGCAACTCAAAGGTGATTCTAGTTCAAGAGTACCTACATCCTTCGAAGCAGTGTTCAACTGTGAATCTCACAGTTTGAATCACAACATCAACAAGAGGAAGAGATTGAATGCAGCTTGGAGTTCCTGGCTCTCCACTGATAAATGCGACAACTCCATAGTAGCATCAACACTCATGAAAATCACTTCCCTTGGTGGTCTGCTTCAACCAAGACAGTTCGACGTTCCAATTGCCAATGCTTCGATGAACGAAACACATCTGCAAAATTGGGACTTAAATCCAATGAGAACAACTGCACTCGAAAAATAGGTGAGATTTGGATGCAAAACTGCAAGCCAGGAAATGAAAAACCTACTCCAAAGCAATTTATCCTTCTTTCTGCTTCTAACAATATCAACTCCAGTCCTTCTAATTTTACAAAAAAGACCTAGAATCACAATTTTCTTCTCCTCAGCTTTCAAAGACTTCTCCTTCTCTTTTAATATTTTCAACATTGACTCAAGGTCCTCATCTTTCTTTTTAAATCTCCCTGTCTTTGCATCTACAGCAGACTCTCACTTTGCCAACTTCTGTTCTTTGGTTTATTTCAAATTCCTTCTGCTCAATTTCTTCTATCTTGGTTTTCAATTCCTTGTCAAGAGATTTCCTCCTCTCTTCCTATTCAGTCTCAAAGTTGAGCATTTTACCATCCAAGGTGGCCTTTTGCTCATCGACAAGTTTCTGGATCTCCACCTGCACAGCAAGCAGGAATCAATTCTACACTGTTAGACATGAGCTATAACACGCCATATCATCCCATCCAATCCAATCATTTAAAGTGGAAACTATCATGATAAAACTTCCCTTAATAAAATCAATCAAAAGAAAGGTGAATAGAAAATAACACATAGGGCACCCACAGTAAAGCTCCCAAATGACCCCAAAAGACAGAACAATCAACACACAAACATGGAAGGAAACCCCTATGCATAAAAATGTCCATTGACTTGATTCACAAAATAAGTGATTCAATAAGAGTTGTTTCTACTTCCCAGTACTACTTCTGCTTTATTCTTTGCAGGACCTAATACCAACATTCAGCACACCAAGCAACATGAGACTGGGTGTATTCAATTAACTATTGAGAAATTTAGCAAGAAATATTAGTTCTTGCAAAGTATTAAAAAAAGAAAAGAAAAAAAAAATATATATATATATATATATACTCATTTAAAAATTGACCGCTACATGAAATGAATACATGAAAGGAAAAAAAGCATTATCAATCCTCAGTGCACAAGAATATCTCCCCTTTCCCACAAAGAAAACGCCTTTTGAGCTAATCACATTTGTGTTGAATCATAAGCAGCATCATTGACAAGGCCAAGAAGCATGAGGCACGGCAATTTTATAAATTAGTTGGACTATACTTGCCAAAATAATAAAGCTATTCTGTCCAGAAAGAACTGATCCAACACCAGCAAGAAGATGAATTACAAAAAAATGATCATAAGTAGAAAAACCATCAAATCCAAGTCCATCTTTAAAAACTTTCTACAGTACATAATAAATCAGTAATTTCTAGAGACAGATTATGCATCCTACTCACACTTTCTCCCAGAGTCAGCCTGTTCTCCAATGCAAGTAGCTTTTCCTCTTCTGATCTCATAACGCTTTCTTCTTACTGTACTTCCTGCAACCAAATTGAAAAGTGAACTAAACAACTATTGGAAAAATATGATGTAGGTTGATTTGCAAAGACTGAGAGGAGAACCAGCAGCACTGAACAGTCCTTTTTTTTTTGCAGCCAAGTCTGCTAAACTTGGATTTGTATGTTTCTCTTTCTCATAAAACATTGATTTGGATGACATCATGTTTCTGTAAGCTTCTTCAAGATCCATCTCCTTCTACATAAGAAGGTAAATTTCATTGGCCTTTTCCTCCTCCATTTTAAGGATTCTCCTATCCTCACACAGCTTCTTTTCCCTTTCTTGCAACTTTTGATTTCACTCTTTTGTAAATCTTCTCTCTGTTTATAATATGTGGCCTTGTGTGCTTCCCGCCTGCCAAAAGGCAGATTTGCAACATCACTTGTTAAATATTTCTTACAGCTATAGCAATGTAAACAACGTTATCATGCATCACGATGCATAAAGATGCACAGGTTGAAAAGAGCATACTCAGTTTTCAAAGACATACACTCCCTTCAAAGCTTGGCATCAACGTTGCACAGCTTCTCTTTCACCTCCAATGACCTATCCTCAATTCCAATAGTCAAAGCACTCGCTTGAGCCAACTTCTTCTCAGAATCAAGCTTTATTCGCTACTGCTCATTATGTATTTCGTGCAGAGCCTTCTCGAGCTGCATTAATGAAGTTCATCTATGTAACAAAAATATGGAAGACTTCAAACACTAATCATATTCACTTCCAGCACTCGCATGAGAGAAGATATATTCAAACAATCAAGTTGAGGGATGGCTCTCATTATATCTTCCCATTGCAGTGCAACTCTGGCAAAGGAAGAAACGAAGATAATGCTCGACTTTGTATACTAAAATAGGAAAATATGGCCCCACATCGCCCCATATTAAACCAACATTGACAATCTAATATTTAATGTAGAAATAAATTTGTCTAAAACATGCTTATGCATGTCCTGCAACTCCATGTGTGCGCAGTGCAATCACATACCTTCAGGTCTGAGAGGGGTCAGATTGTAGGGAAGGGAAGGCTAGCAAATAATATCCACAATGGCATAAATTCCTAATGCATGAAACGAGCTTACAAAAGCAATATTTCTTTTCCTTTTCACACTTGGCTTCTACAGAGGAGTTACAAAGCTTACTTTTAAGAAGATGGTGACTTGTTGCCAAAAAACTGAAAATTCAATTGAATGAAAAGAGCAAGCTCTCGCCAAATTATACCATAATCCCACAAAAACCAAAAAAAGCTAAAACAGCGCTCTTGTTAATCTTTTTGGCACAAGAAGATTTTCATCAATAATTCAAGAAAATAAAAAGCAAGGACAAAGATCTTGAACTTTTTTTGAGAATCGGTAGAGCACTTTCATCAACCACCAGATTAACACGATCAACCAGAGTGGCTAATCCACCCTCCAATCAAGCCAACACAAACTTTTGATTTATATGCTTGAGTTGGCTACATATAGTCAATAAAATTGTTTGGAAATAGAAAAATTGAACATTTTCACACAAGTCCTACTCTATTAAGACAGAAGAGACCAATTACGAGAAAAGAAACAGGGCAAAAAAAGAAAGAAAGACACAAGTCCTAAATACAAGAAGTGCTTAATTAAGCAGGGCACTGATCATAGACTCTGCAGGCAGTTAAATATACTCATGATGAACACACATATTCACATAGGCAATCTAGCACTAATGCAATAATTCAGGTTAACTATTTTAGAGAAAATTCCTCACTTGATCAATCCCGGTGCCTACATTTGATTCCTTGTCCAAGAGGATGAAATATTGTAATGTGGCACTCGGCAACAATTTGGACTAACTAGACAAAAGAAAATTCTGCACTTGAACCCCACTGCCTACTTTTGATTCCTTATGCATGAGAATGGACTATAATAGAGCAAAAATCTTAGGCGAGATATTTCCAAAACATAAAAAAACACAGAGAAATACCCATGATTTTATGTCTTCCGAATTCTAAGATGAATGGCAACACATAATTTGGCAATCGGAA
Organism: Eucalyptus coolabah; assembly: GCA_014182585.1. NCBI lineage: Eukaryota > Viridiplantae > Streptophyta > Magnoliopsida > Myrtales > Myrtaceae > Eucalyptus > Eucalyptus coolabah. Next base: position 33,490,946 of record CM024620.1, read on the forward strand.
GCAAACTACTACTCCGGCAAGAGTTCTCCATGCTTATTTCAAATCATAGAAGAATTATCTCACTATTGAGCTTGTTTTACCTTTTAACCATGCGATTTAGCAATCCCTACTGCCTATGAACGAAATTTTGGCAACACAAATTCAATAGACAGCTTGTCATTAGTTGACTGTATTTCCAAAATAGAAGATTGTGAAAATAGAAACAATGCAAAATCTACAGCATTCAAATAACCGAAAGTTCAAATGGCAAGACTACCAGCAAGAAGTAGCATACACCTGCCACCCATTACCTTTCAAAAGCCAAGGCTTTCCTCATATCTTATGTCTCCAGAAATCTAACATGAATAGCAACTCATAATTTGGCAATCGGATTCAAACTAGGGCTCCAGCAAGAGTTCTCCACCGGGAGTACGGTCGTTATGCCAGATCATAGAAGAATCATCTTGCAATTGAGTTTGTTGTACCTTTGAATTATCTGATTTAGCAATCCCTAATGCCCATGAATGAAATTTTAGCAACACAAATTCAGTAGACAGCTTGTCATTAGTTGACTCTATTTCCAAAATATAAGACAGTTAAATTGCAATGCAAAATCTAGAGCATTCAAGTAAGAGAAAATTCAAATTGCAAGACCATCGGCAAGAAGTAGGATACATCTGCCATGCACTACCTTTCAAAAGCCAAAGCTTTCCTCAGATTTTCCTCTTTCTTCTCAGCTTCAGACATTGCAATCAGATGTGCTGATTGTTCTCGTTGGAGGAGCTATTGTGCTTCTGATAATGCTTGATCTAACTCTTCAAAGTTCAAATTCCACTCCTTTTTGTCGATCAAAAGCAGCCCCGTATTATACGATAATCAAATAGCCGCCAAAAGACTTCTATTTAGGTTAAAAATGATTGCTAGATCTCAGTATATAAGATTTTCAGGGAATTCAATTCCTTAATGTTAACTGCTTAACCAAATTCAACACTACATATACAGATAAACATGAGACTTTGTGGCAATTGCACATCCAAATGTTGGCAAAAGTACACTTCCACTGGGAACCTCACCAAGAAACAATAATGCCATCATCCAAAATAAAAGACACAATGCTTCTAACAATTGATGCAAAAAATTAAATCATAATAAATAATCAAATGAGAAATGACGAGCATTAAGCAACATATTGCATGTTCATCTCGGCATAATCGAGCCACAGATCAGTTGCCATTTAAGCCATATTTGAGAGGCTTATCTTGCCCCACATTTTGACAAATTCCAAAGAACCCCAAAACTCCCCCAAAATACTTTTGGGATTCCTACTAACCTGCTTACGGAAATGGTAATTTACGTAAGAGGATTCAAGGGTAGTTTTCCCTGAAGTAGCTTGATAAGTCTCATAACTGCCAAACTGCCTAGTCCATTTAAAAACTAACAACATGTTAACAAGTCATCTCAGGACAACCTGTGCACTTTATGGCATCCATGACCTCCATGTTCCATGCCGTGCACTCGCCTGGACAAGATGCTTCTTGAATTGTAGCAAACAAAGAGGGGATCCTGTGATATCTCACTTTTCTCATCATCTAATTAACGTCTAAAAGTCTCGCTGCATAGAGAGGAGCATAATATCTCCCCTAGGAGGGTTTGACTGGTCGACGAATTGGATGTTACTCAAGTAATGAGCCCACCTATCCCAAACTGCATCTCATGCTTTGTTTACTCGTGTAGGTAAATTAGACATCACAAAATTTCCATCCAGCAAACAGGTGCATAGAACATTATAATACTATTGCAAGAAGCAACTACCAACCCAGAACAGCTCATACACTCTAAGGAACAAGCATGGCGTCAAAACATAATATGCCCATTTTATCTCGAAATATATTTATCCTATTCCTTAAACACTAGTACCCTCCCTCCCTCTCTCAACTATGGACACAAGGTGCTGCATTCGGTCAAATACAACAAAAGCTAATCATTCTAGCGCAACTTATATCCAAGAACCCATTCAACTGAGGTAAACTAACTACTCCAAGCCTTAGAAAATGGTTAAAAAGGCAATAAGCCATAACCAACAATATCTATCGAATTCACCTCAGCTTTCGAGCTCGATGACCTTCTCAGTGAGCGCCCGGCGGTCCTTCCTGTCCATCTCCGCTTCGACCCTCCTCTCCAAACCGCCTCCAGTCCCCTCCCCCCTCCTCCATTGTCCTCCAAGCCAACATTCCCCATTATATCCCATCCAGCAAGGCCACTGACGAAGTTGGCTGCGGTGGCCCATCAAGGAAAGCCACCGCCTTTTCCCTTGCCACCACTCCTCGCAGCCATAGTCCATCGGGTAGACGCAGAGCCGCAAATGAGGGAAACAAGATATGTAGGGGCCAAATTTACTCAAAATATATAAAAAGGGTGTTTTTCGTTTTTATCTTTTCTTCTTTCTTTTTTCCTTTTACTAATATTACCGAAAAACAAGACTCCAATTTTCATCCCCATATGTTGTTTTTTGTTACACGTAATTTATGCGAATCTCAACATACATTTTAAGATTGAACCTTACAATTTTGATTCACGGACTAGCAGATTCTTCATTTTATTTTTATCTTTAAATCTTGATTTTGATGTTTATATAACTTGCAGTGTGTACTTATTATGATAGTCATGTTTGGAATTATCATATTCAACCAATGTTTGAGTGTATGTTCATCTCTCCTCCTGTACTGTGATCACCTCACACAAGAGGAAGATCTAGGGATATTTTTGTGCATTTTCCTTGTCGGGGGACAATTCCCCGAGTATTTCATGCGCATGCAATATCCTGATTTTACCAACTGTTCCTTAAAAATCTCCATCTTTGAAAGAGAATGACCCGACCACCCCTTATTAAAGATGTGGTCTCGCTCTCAGAAATTCACATATTGGTCCAAACATACTAATACACACGTAATGTAGTTATGATAATTTTACTTCAAATTAATTTTTCGACATCACCAAAAACCCCATAAGGATACATGTGTAATACAGTTATTCTTGAAAAAGAAAAAGAAATAAAAAAAGGATTTTGAATGAAAATGTTGTTGGTTACATTAAGATTTCACTAGTAAATTTGATGCTTTATTTGAAATTAAATTTGTCACTCCAAATTATTATTTGAGATAAGGTCAATTTCAAATCTTTCCTTTTTTTTTAGAAAATACTTTCACTTTAAATTCTTCTCTAAAATTTGCCCCAATAACAATACTAATAAGACCAAATGTTCGTTTTTTTCTTTAAAAAGGGATTTACTATGTATCATAATATCATTTGCGATCAACCTAGCCGCTCGTAACTTGCCTAGATCTCGCAAGACATGGAACCTTCACACCACCTCCCACTTAGCGCGTGGAGATGGCTAGTTACCCCGTGACAAGGAACTTTCGCCCCACCTCCACGCGCTTCTTCCTTCCCTCTTTCGCACATGACCATGACCATGAGCTCTTTTGTCTTTTGTCAAAAAGCCACTCTCTCTCACTCTCTTTCTTCACTTTCCTCCCTCATCACAACAGCAAAGCACAAGACCTCTCTCATCAATGGAGCGTTTCGCTTGGCCTAAGAACCTCTCCTCCAGCAGCAAGCGCGCGATCCAGGAATTCTGTGGCCAAAATCCCAAGAAGCTCAGAGATGCCTTCGACGCTCACTCTCAAACTGGCGATAACCCACGGCAGCCCTTGTTTGCGGGAGATCTGATCGTCAGCGTCCTCGGGTCGTTCAGCAGCAACACCCAATCCCTCGAGCGGGGCTGAGTCCTATGAGGTCTTGCAGGTCCCGAGCAACGCCTTTGTCAGTTCCGAGGTCTCCAGAGGAAGTGAGAGCGTCAAGTCTCCGGTGGAGAGCGTCGAGACCCCCGTCCAGTGGTCTCCGGTATCCATCTCGTGGGAGCAGTCGGTAGTGGAGGCTGCGACGGCGATATAGGAGGGCAGAGTAGACGTGGCTTCGGACATCCTGGGGCGCTTGTCTGCCATGCTGAAAACCATGGGTTATTCAGAGCGGAAATTGATGGGATACATGTTGTCTGCGCTTAAATCGCGCGTGAGCCCAGTCGATTACCCCCCTCCCGTGGCGGAGTTGTTCACCGAGGAACATGTGTTGTCGGTTCGGTCACTTTAAGATATATCTCCTTGTTTTAAGCTCGGTTTCATGGCTGCCAATAGCGCGATTTTGGAGGCTGCATCGGAGCAACCCTCCACTAACAAGCTCCACGTAATTGATTTCAATATTGGTTGGGAATGACAGTACTACCATCTCCTTGACGATCTGTCCAATGTGTCCATGCGTCAGGAGGGCAATCAATTCACCCTCAAAATCACGACGCTCGCAGATAGCTTCAACGGTGAGGAGAGGCTCAGGATGGTTGGGGACCGAGTGAGTGAAGTCGCTGCCGAGAGAGGAGTTAGGTTAGTATTCAACATCGCGAGGCAGAAGCTGAGCAAGTTGAGCCGCAAGCCGCGACTCGCTGGGCTGCGAGCCACACGAGGTGCTGGCGGTGAACTTGGCGTTCAAACTGTACAGAATGCCGGACGAGAGTGTGTCCGCGGAGAACACGCGCGACGAGCTCCTCCGGCGCGTGAAGGGGTTGGCGCCGCAGATGGTGACGCTGGTGGAGCAGGAGATGAACGGGAACACGGCGCCATTGCCGATGCGCGTGGGGGAGGCGCTGGCGTACTATGGGGCGCTGCTCGAGTCGTTCGAGTCTGAATGTTGGGAGGACGGCTCGGAGCGGCGGAGGGCGGAGGAGGGGCTGAGTTGGAAATTGGGGAACTGGGTTGCTTGCGAAGGTAGGGACCGGGTCGAAAGATGCAAGGTGTTCGGGAAGTGGAGGGCCCACGTGGGGATGGCTGGGTTCCAGTTGAAGCCACTGGGACACGTGGCCCTATCATTGAGGGTGTGGCTCTACTGGATGGGCTGGGACTCCGGATACACGGTGAAAGAGGAGAATGGTGAGGTTTGCTTCGGCTGGCGCGGCCGAACTCTCACCGTCGCATCTGCTTGGCGGTAACCAAATGGCGATGGCGATGGCGATGGCGATGTGATATCCATAATGTATTGTTTTCAATGTGCATTTCCTGAGAAAATGGGAAAAAGAAGAAGAGAATTCCATTTCCTCAGCCACGCAATTGAGTAATAACAAGAGAGATGTTTGGATTTGAGGGGGAAAAACATTCCGATGCGTTGCATTCATTTCTTGCATTATTTGATTTGTTTCGTTTGGTGCATGTTGAATTTTTGTGCACACTCTTTCTTCTCCGTCAATAGCCGTTGTGGGCTTCCTAGTAGTTTGTAGCTTAGCTTGAGCTCCAATTCTGCTCGGTCTTTCAGGAGGGAGGGAAGGAGGGAGAGAGAGAGAGAAGGAGAGAGAATGTCACGCATTACCCAAGTGATACACGCTGGGGATAGGGAGAGAATTGTTTTAACTGCTATTTTTACCTCCATTTCTTTAAGGATTAAGCCTTGGTTTTCAATAGCTGATATAACATTTTAAGGTCATTCCTACATTTTCTTTCCATTTTGAGATCAAATAATTTTATCGGTGATTTGTCTTTTCTGTGAAATTGAAAGTCGAAATTAGTTTTCGACATGAGTGATACTTAATGTGGTAAGATGCTCATCTTGGAGATATCTCCTTTCCTGGTTCAATGGGGGAGCAATATTATTTGTCCCCCAGTACTTTGTCTTTGAATGTCCTTCCTCAAGCTGGCCCTTACACCAAAGAAGCCTTGCGCAAGCTCCAAAAAAACATGAGGACCCTTGCTTCATCGAGTAGCTCTCTCTATGTTGGGGGATCGAAGTCCAAGCTCGACCCTAAACCCGAATTCTTCATTGTTTTTTAAGGGTCTCGTGAAATGCAATGCCACAGTCGAACAAACATTGAGGCAAGTGGATAAATTGAGCTCTAATGAGGAAGAGGGTGAAAAAGGAAAGGCGTTTTGGGGAGAAAAGGGAAGGTTCGTATAAAGATGATGCAGAGAGATGGTTGGCTGGAATTGGAATTGCAAAGGGGCAGGATTTGTCTAGTTCGTTGTTTCCCGATTAGGCAACGACAAATGCAATAAGGGCATAGAGAGAAAACTGAGGCATCGCGGGGAGCTGCATCGGACTATACTTTGTTGGATTAAGGGTGTAATCACGGCACGGCTGAGGGCTTGAGCAATGAGGAGCCGAAGTTTCAGAGGCGAATCGCCACGTTCGGAGAGAAGATCGAGGGTGGAAAGAAAGGTGTTTTCGAGAGTTTTGACAAGAGGGTGGTGAATGTGCCATTGAGAAAAGAGACTAAGCTTGAGGACGATGAAGACGAGATAGGGAAGGAGAAGCAGTTTAGGGAGGGATTAGGGAAGAGAATGGTTGATGGAACTACGAGGGAAGTATCTATTACATGTAGCAGTACTATTCCCGCTTAATGTGCAGCAGCCACAAAAGTTTGCATATACACCTCCTGTAGTGGGATATGGTCCTGTACCAAGCATTGGGGCAATTGGCCCTCCTCCTAGCATAGGAGGGGCGATGGTTAGTGGACAATATCGCTTCTACAGCGAGCTGAGCTTGTTATCAAGGCTTTGTGCGATTATGCTAGGAGGCTGGAAGTAATGTGTTTTGTTTTGCTCCCTCTTTCTTCCAATAATGTTGAATCAGGCTATTGATCCCCTTCTTCTCGATAGAGGCAATCCATTATTTGGCCTGATGTATGAAGAAAATGCTTTTCTCATCAAAGTTGGAGGACCTAAATATTTATATGATTCTTTTGCTTTCAATCAGGAATCACATAGCAAAACCATGGCATCTTTGGCAAAGGCCGATGAGAATTTATTTTCCTCATTGTTGAATATTACTGCACTTGAGAAGTCTCTGTCTGCCGATGGTGAGTATAGTACATCTTCATGCAAAAGCTTCGTGACTATATTTCTGTTTTGCGTAAATTGTTGCAGGTGTGGCTTTATTTTGTTTATCTTTTGCACATGTACTTTAACCATCTTTGTTAATTTCCTTTGATCCGTATAGGAAATACTAAAGCTCCCAGTGCTGATGGTTCCTGTGCTCACCCGCTAGCGATCAACAACGACGACTCAACACAAGAATGTGAGTCACCTGATCACCCCTGAACGTGTTTGACCTTTGCCAAATTTTATCAGAACTCTCCAACGATGAATATACTTCATTTCACTTCGGCTTCATCGAATGCTTTGCAAATGTCGATCGGGATGGTGGGAGGTACAATTAATTAGGTTTGAGCTTGACGTGTCTAAACTTCATAGACAAGCAAATGAAGATCATAGCCATCTGGGGATATCAGAGTTGTTCTTAACTACATTATGTGCTCCGAAAACAGCCAGGCCTAAATCCGGGTCATGGATATTTGTTTGCCCCCAGAAAATTAGTGAACTTCCTATGCAGAAAACAAGTGAAGACTTGGCCAAGTTACTTCTCTTAATTCTTAAATCAATAGTATGTTACACATCAAATACCGAAGAGCAACGACTAATTGGTTGTCACAGAATTTTGGCTGAATGTGGCTGAAGAAACCTTGAAAATCTTGTGAGGTTTGAATTCACACTAGATTTCAATATGAAGCAATCTGGATAGTAAAACCATACTGCTATTAAGCATTTACTTAGTTCTGCGACCAAAAGACATCATGCTTTACTTGTCGAAAGGAAGATGACGCAGTAAGCTTACACAATACTCTCCTAGTCATGTGGACAAAGGACATAATTCCGCAAAGATCACCATAATGAGTACACAATTTGCTTAGGTAGAAACTCCAAAATTAGAGACCCCTTTGAGTAACAAAAGAGCAAGAGGATGTATCACGCCCCAAACCTCAGGCACGCACACATTTCTTACCTTTGGTCGATTTTAAAAACGATATCCCATAACGTATTGCTGATCCTTTTCATTTTAATATGCACATGCAGAAGCAATTATAATCTCCAGACAATAAAACAATGGGATAGAAAAGTAGGACCATATATATATATATATATATATTTTTTTGGTGACCTGGGAACCTCCGAACGCGCTCGCGGGGGAGAGTAAACCCCGGAGCGCCGGGCCCCCACCGCTGACCCCCAAGCTCGGGTAAGACGCGCGTTATGCATTGAAGCATCGCTTCCACGGAGGTTCGAACCCTTCCCCCTGCGTTTGGGGTACCAAGCCCTAACCAACGCTTCCACCGCGGGCGGTGGTAATAGGACCATATTTTTCATATTGAAATTCACCACCAAACTTTTATACAACCACACCTCAAAGTATTTTACCATACTATTCACAAAGGTCTAGTCTCACACTCAACCACCTACAAACAGGGTTCACAAAGAGTGTCACGCCCCGATCCTTCTCAATTGGTTGATTTTATAATGCGATATCCCATGAATATGTATCGCCGACCCTTTCATTTATTAAGCACATGTGGAAGCAATTATAAATCCCCAGACAGTAAATCGATAGGATAGAAAAGCAATGCCATATTTTTCATATTGAAACTTATAACCAAAATTTTATACAAAACACAAATTAGAGTACTTCACAACTTTTTACTCTAACTCTATTTACATCAAAATGGAGTTCACAAAAGAAGATGGAATCTCACCATCCAGGTCGTACTCAAGATCTCTCTCGCATTATCTTCTTCTTCCAAAATCCTCCTCCTCGGGTTTCACCTCAAAGTTCTCCTTACTCAGATTCCTCTTCCTCAACTCCTCATCGGGATCCTGAAATATTATCCTCAAACTGGGATGAGATTACGTCTCAGCGAGTTCTACCCCACTAAAGCCCGATTAGTAAACCATTATACTCTAGGTTGCTTAAACAAGCACAGATCAGAGGACTTACCTTGGCCTCAAATTCCACCTGCAGGTCAGTATAATTCATAATAGTCACCCATTACTTAAAACAAATCGCACCAATCGATTACATGTTAGCCTGACCATTTCCCGGTCACTCAAGCTATTACTAATCAGTCCTAACTGATAAAACCAATCACTGAGCCACGTGCATTCTCCGAGGTGATATATACATCTAGTCACCAAGCCACATGCATTCTCTAAGGCGACATACTTCATCACGAGGCATGTGCATTCTCCGAGGTGATATATACATCTAGTCACCGAGCCACATGCATTCTCTAAGGCGACATACTTCGTCACCAAGCCATGTACATTCTCCGATGTGATATATACATTTAGTTACCGAGCCACATGCATTCTTCAAGGCGACATACTTCGTCACCGAGCCATGTGCATTCTCCGAGGTGACATATCTAATCATCAAGCCCCATGCATTCTCCAAGGCGACGTACTAATCATTGAGCCACGTGCATTCTCCGAAGCGATATACCAAATCACTAAGCCATGTGCATTCTCCGAGATGATGTACTATTCACCGAGCCACGTGCCTTTCATGATGATTCATCCCATTTCTAAAGTAATTATCCACAACCTTAATTCGTACTCAATTTACCCAAATAATCAATTTAAGAACATATCCTAAATATCCACAATTAAATCAATTTGGCACAATTCAAAGCTCAAATAAATAAACGGACTGCGCCACGACAATTAGCACGAGATTTCGGTCGTTGGCCATCTCAATCTTAATTTCCCAAAATAAATAATTAATTAATTAATTTCGAAAATTAAATAATTAATATTAAAAATTCAGTTTAGTTCAAAATAAAGCCCGATTAAATAAACGAACTTCACCACGGTCATTAGCATAATATTTCGGTCATTGGCCATCCCAGTTGAATTTTCGGAAAATAAATAATTAATTAATTTAATTCTGAAAAATAATATTTAAATACCAAAAATTCCACTTAGGCCCGAATTGTCAAATTGAAGCCCGATAAAGGGTCGGAAAAATCCCGAGCTACCCTCAATAAATAGTAGACCATGTCTACTTGCTAAATACACATTCAATTCGTCTAATTTACATCACAATTATCTAATAATCACTAATCTATTCTAATCTAACCACCTAATTACATTTAATTAAACATAACCAACCCCTAAGCATAATTAGTAAACTAAGCAGGGATTAGTGAGATTACTCACTCAAAACGACGGGCTCACGAAAGGATTGACTTTCCTCAAAGCGGGCCGAGCATCCGGGCTCGGGAAGGCGGCCAAAACGGGCCAAACAATTGCTGCAATACCCATTTTCGAACCTCTCTATTCGCTGCTGGTTGGGGCGGATCCGGGGCCGAGAGGGCGAGGCAAGGGCGGCTAGGCTCGGGGGAAGGCAGGTGGTGGTCCGGCGAGGCTGTACGGTGACTCCGGCGGCCTGCTCAGCCGCTCACGGAGGCTGGTCGGTCCCTCCAATAGACGAACAGAAGCTGCAAGGTTCGGGGGTTGCAGGGAATGGCATACGCGGCCAAGCGGTGGTGCGACCGGCAGTTCGGCGAGGCGGCATGCGGCTGGCGGTTGCTACTCTAGCTCCAGCGACGATGGCCGCTGTTTCTACTCGTGGGTCTTTGAATGAAACCGAGAAGGAGAAAGGAGTGTCAATGGCAGCTGAAGGGGATGAGGGAGAAGCGGAGAGCGTGGGCGACGTGCGAGCGGAGCGGCATAGCGGCATGCGGCATGAGGCGGCGACGACGGTCTTGGATTCGGCGCGGCTGCAGCTCCTTCAACGCTGCTAGCCTCTGTTTCTGCTTTTGCTTTATTCGAACAAGAGGGTCGGAAGAGAGAGAGGTTGGGCGGAGGGCGCTCAAGCGAGCGAGAGGGAGACGGACGGCGGCAGTACTTCGGCACGACGGCGACGGCAGCTTCGTCCTACAGCTCCTTCAACCGACGCTGGTTGCTGCTTCCGTTCTGCTTCTGCTGTCTTCGAACAGACCGAGTGGGAGGAGGAAGAGAGAGTGTCGAGAGAGTGAGGGAGTCTAGAGAGAGAAGATAAGAGTGAAATGAGGTTTGAAAAGTCAAAAGATAAAAAGAAAAGCAAGTGATGGAAGACAGCAGGGGCATTCGGTCGGTGGGGGGGGTTTACGCACGAGGGAAAAAGAATAAGAGGGAGAGAGAGAGAAAAGAAAGAGAGAAAAGGGGGGGGAAGAGTGTTTAGCCAAAAGGGGAAAAAGAAATGAGAAGAAAAAGAATTTCCTCAAATACAAAAATTCTTATCCTAATTTCTTTTGAATTAACTCATTTAATCTCAAAAGAATTTCCAAGCTAGAGTTCTTGGTCCCCTCTTGCATTTTTGCATCTAATTTCCCTCTTGAAATTCTCTCAAATAACTCTCAAAATTAATTGATGTCTTACTTATCAAATTGATTATTTTCCTCATCCAAGATTCCCCTATGCTTCTCAATTTCACAATCCCCAACTTTAACCGAATAAAAACGGCCCTAAATTGACTTTTTTCTAAAGAGTCTCGGTTGACAGAAAAATCTTCTGAGACTGAGTCAAAGTTCTTAAATTTTATTGTGACATGACAGAATCTCCAACTTCTAGAATCGAATTCAGATTGACGGTTAATTTCACTCCGACGCGTTTTTAGTGTGACCTAGACTACCGGGTAGTTTTTAGAACTTTTTAGGACAAATGACCTGTGGTCGATTTTCTTCGAGCCATGACGAACCCACTCGATCCATTAGCGATTCTCGATTGTCGTGAAAATCTCTAGGATTCAAATACGAACACAGGGTACTAAAACGATAGTAAGATCAAATTAGTGCCAGTTGACGAGAGTTTTCCAATTTAGTGGAGTCACCCACGATCGGTCATTCATCTCAGTCGAACCGACCTATCTCTGATCTTAATTCAATTTTTAACTGTGCCGTAATGATCTCTAAAGATGAGCATGGTCGAGAAATCGATTCATGGTCGAATTCTTAGTCTATCTACCTTAAAGTCCTTAATAGCCTACCCAACTAATCTAGTTATCTCGTGAGTGGCTAACTCAGAGAAAAACACTGTAGTCGCGTCGATGAAATGCCCAATTTAACCAATCGAAATCAAATCTTGAAAATCAAGATGTCACAAAGAGGATGGGATCATAGTCCTCATCCGTGTCGTACTCCGATTATCATTAGGGTTCTCCTCTAAGTACTCCTCTTCAGTTCCTTATCCTTAGGCTCCTCATCAAGGTTTTGAAATGTTGTCCCACAACTAGGATGAGACTACGTCTCAGCAAGTTCTACCCCCTAAGACTCGATCAGTAAACCAATATGCTATTCGGGCTGCCTATGCACGCACGTGTCGAGGACTTACCTTAACCTCGCATTCCACCTGCATATTAGCACAATTCAATAGGCACCCAAGCAATCACATCACGTATCGATATCTCGATCAATCGACCTAGTCGATTTCATGTCAATTCGACCATTCCCCTATTGTCTCCCTTATTCAGTCTCAAATCTTACTCACGGCTTCACGAGCACAGTCTACCAAATTTTTAGCAACAAATTACGGTCCAAAGGACACGACCTATCTTTAGGTGGCAAATTACGGCCCAATGAGCGTGACCTTTAATAGGTGGCAGACACGGCCTTATCGGGTGCGACCCCTACCAGTGGGCAATTTACGGCCCAATGGGGGCGGCCTATATCAAGTGGCAATTTACGGCCCAACGGCGCGACCAACCCCAAATTCGATGGCGTAACTCGGCTCCACCGACACAACCATACTTTGGCAGCTTTCGAGGTTCAACTCACAACCTCTCACAATCAAATTCTAATTGAATACCGACACCGATCAATTTTGGGATAAATCCCCACATACTCATTAACTCACTCAATTTTCACACGATATTAACGTACCCAATGGATTTTCACCAAGAGTATATTCAAATCACTCTCACAAACTTCTTCACTTAACAGCCCATCAAAGCATTATTGACGCTAAACAATCATACTCGGCCATCCACAACTCAATTACTCAATCCTAATCAAATTAGGAAAAATTCCGCAAATTGCACAATCAATTCAATTCAACACATGTAGAGTTCAAATAAATAAACGGACCGTACCATGACAATCAGCACAGAATTTCGGTTGTCGACTATCCCAGCCTAATTTCCGAAAAATAAATAAATAAATAAATAAATAAGTTCGAAAATTAATAATTAAATACTAAAAATCCAATTTATGCCCGTAATGCCTCGATTGGAACCCGAAACGGGTTGGGAAAAATCCCGAGATGCATTTAATAAATAGTAGTATGTCTCTACTCACTAATTGCACAATCCAATTGCCTAACATGCATCACAATTATCTAATAATCACTAATCTATTCTAATCTAACCACATAATTGCACTTAATTAAATCTAATCAACCCTTAATCATAATTAGCAAACTAAGAAAGCATTAGTGAGTAAAACTCACTTGATTAAAAGTGGAGATCGAATCACTCGACGGCGTACACTCGGGCTTTCGACGACATCGGGCGAGCTTGACCGGGCCTTGAACTTGGCCCAACAAATCTTAGCCCAACTGAGATTTGTTCTTGATTTTGGGCTGGACCCAAGTTGAGTTGGGCCTGCTCAAGATGGGTTGAAGACTGCTGGGCTTCACGGGCTGAAACTCTGCTGGACTTTTGGTCTTCAAGAATGGGCTAAGCTTTAAATGGGCTGAACTTGATGGAAATGCTGGGCCGAAATGCTGTAGATCTGGGCCTGACTTCAAGTAAAATTCGTGGGCTTTCTGCTGGTGAAGCTCACAGCCTCAAGGGCCCAATTGCTGGGCTGAGACGAAAGGGCCACAGAGTGAAGACTACCGCTTCAATCGAAGGAGACCGAAATCAAGTGAGCTAGAGAAGACCACGCGGCGTCGTTGCTGTTGCTGGAGTTGACCGAGAAGTGGGCTGGCACAGCTTCGGTAAGAGCTGGGAAGTGCGCAGACGATGCTTCGGTGGTTTGCTGGCGTGAGGCCACATGAGCTTCGGTCAACAAAAGCCTCGGTGAATTTGCATGTTGACCAAAGAGACAAATAATAGTGGAGAAGATGGGATGAGTTCGTTGGTGGTGTGTTGGCGTGGGGGTGGCAAACGGTGAAGAGAAGAATGGAGATGGGATGATGATGATGATGATGATGATGATGGCATGAGCAACTTCGGTGGATGGGCAGAGCTTCAGTGAATGGAGAGGTCAACGTTGGTGGTGAAGAACTTCTTTAGTTGACTAAGGATGGGCAGCTCGTGGACGCGTGGCCAAGCAAAGGAAAATTCTCGGTGAGGTGGGGGCTGTTCGTAGAGAAAGAAAAGCAATGGCCAAAACAGAAAGGAAAATCAAAGAGAAAAAGGCAGCAAGTTTCGTGGGAGAAAGGAAAGCAAAATAAAAGGGGAAATTGCTCGCGTGAGGAGGAAGATGGAGGGGGAGCCGTGCGTGAGGGAGAAGCCACCTGTAAGGGGAACAAAAGTCTCAATCCTTAGCCAATACATTGAATGACTTAGTCCCACAAGCTCTCAATCTAATCCCTCTTGTCCCCTAATTCTTTCTAGAAGAATAATTCCACCATTAATCAACTTTGAAGCCAATATTTGTAGCCCTCAACCATAGCTCCGAATTTCCCAATTTTATGATCAATTTCCTCACTCAATTTCCCAAATTGAGGTCTAATTTCGATGAAGAAAAATTCTGAACAATTTTGTGTAATTCCCTGACACTCAAAGGCTCGGCTTGAAAGTCCAAACTTGCTTAAATTCGGCCCATACAAATTTCCGTTAATTTTCCACGACGTCCGTATGATTTTTCATAAAAATCTCGGAATCTCTGAAAAATCTTCGAGACCGAGTCGACGTTCCTAGAATTTATTGTGACATGACAGACTCTTCAATTTCTGAAATCGGATTTGAATTGGCGGTTAATTTCCATTGGGTGCGTTTTTAGCGTGACCTAGACTACCGGGTAGTTTTCAGAGATTTTTAGAGCAAATGACCCATGGTCGATTTTCTTCGAACCGCTATGAACCCACTTGACTCAATGGCGACTCTCGATTGTCGTGAAAATCTCAAGGATTCAATTACGGACACAAGGTACCAAAACAACAAGAAAATTAGATTAGTATCGGTCGACGAGAATTTTCCAATTTAGTGGTGTCACCTACAATCGGCCACACATCTCGCCGAACCGACCTATCTCTGACCTCAACTCAATTTATATCTATGCTGTGATGACCTCTAAAGAGGAGCACAGTCGAGTAGCCAATTCATGGTCGAATTCTCAAGTCTATTGCCATAAAATTCCTTAATGACTTCCCCAAATAGTCTAGTTATCTCGAGAGTGATCGGCTCTGAGAACAGCCCTATAAACGCGTCAATAAAATGTCCGATTAATTCAGTAGAAAACAGGGTCGAAAATTTGAGATGTCACAAGATGAATCTATGGTACAAGGGAAAAAAAAAGAACAAAATTGTCACTGAGTACACCAAAGATGGACCAACCCTCATTAGTCAGCATTAGGAGAGGGTTCTTTCTCATTATTTGAGTGAACGTATCCACTGGCTGTTTTTTCTCCCTGACTTTACATTGATTAACATGAATAGATTCCATCAAGGGCCGAGAGATGAAAAGGTTCAAATTCTATGATCAAAATATACCGGAACCACTATATATCCAACATATACACCACACCCTTTTAAAATTTAAACCATCAACGCCGGCTGATGCGTAATGGATGTAACTGATCTAGAGGTTCATAAATATAAGGGAGCTCTCCTTCATAGCGTGTAATCTCAAATGTAGCTTATTACGTGATTGTAACTTCGAGAGTCCCAACATATTTCGAAGCGGTGTTTGACAGTGAATCTCACGGTTTGAATCACAACATCAACAAGAGGAAGAGGAAGAGAATGGATGCACCTTAGAGTTCCTAACTCTTCACCGGTAAATGCAACAAACAATTGAGAAATTTACTTTTTTAGTGGGTATTGCTTCAATCAAGATAGTCCAACATTCCAAATGCTGATACACTTCTGGGAAATGCGAACCCAAATGGGCCAAATTTGATGAGAACAACTGCACTCGAAGAATAGGTGAGGTCTAGATTCACTATGATCATCATGAAATAGCAAGTCGGGAAATGAACAACCTACTCCAAAGCAATTTATCCTTTCTTCTGCTTCTAACGATGTTAGCTCCAATCCTTCTAATTTGACAAAAATATCTAGAATCACAATGCTTGTCCCATCGCATGTTTGCCCTATCTCCGAGTTTCACGCTAGCTAGGTTGACTTTGTATTCACCAAATAAATGTAAATATTTTCACCGACCTCATGCATATATAGATGCTAATGAATGTTGCCAATTCAAATTCGACTAAATGAAGATGATGGAATCATACAATTTCTCATTTTTTATGCCAACAAGCTAAAATGACGTGTTCAAAGATCTTTGAGCATCTAACTGATCCACAGGGAAAATTACCCAAAATGTTGTTAATTTATTGCAATTTTTTCAATTCAATTTTAAATTTTTTTTGGCCAATTAAATCATAAATTTTTCTAATTGTACAAATTCAGTCCATCTGGCCAATTTTGATTGGCCATCTAGCCAATGCTAAAGTGGACAATATTTTAATAATATCTTATTTTTTTCTCTTTCTTTTTTTTTTCACTTCCTCCTCCTTCCTCCAAGTAATTGCTATTGGAGATTAGCCAAAAGCAAGGCTAGCGAGAGACCTCGGCGGCCTTAGGGAAGCTTGGTCGTGGCTGGGCAACCTTGCCCAGGCCGCTCGTTGGGCTGGCAAGCGTCAAGCCTCACCGATCATGGGCGATGCTTGAACTTGCTAGCTCCGGCAAGGTCGAAGGCCACAACCTCACGTGGCCTCCGGCCTAGGCGAGCTTCATTAACCATGGGCAAGTCGTGGCCTTGAAATGGCTAGGCAAGGCCGAGCCTCTCTAGATCTTGTGGGGCCTCACTTAGTCATGCCAAGGTGGCCTCGTGTCACTAGGCAAGGCTCACCCTTGCCAATGGCTAACTTGGGGTTCCAAAGGAAAGAGGAAGAAGGAGAAAACAAAAGACAAAGGAAATTTTTTAATAAAAATAAAAATATTATTAAAAATCATTTCCATCAGCGTTGCCTGAACGACCAACATCGACTAGCATCCGCGTTGATGCCTGTGCGGCCAAAATTGGCTGAATGAACTAAATTGATACAATTGCAAAAGGTTTATGACTAAATTGGTTAAAAAAGGTTAAAATTGTTTTGCTAATTTTCCTCCTATTCGTATCGTTGCACTAGTTTGGCCCTTGCAAATATTAAATCAAAGGAATGTGCAAGTTTAGTGATACCTAGTAGTTGTTGACTTGTTATGACGAAAATATTAAAATTATAAGTTAATAAATCAACAAGGACTAAGTTATCTCTAGTCAAAGCCCATCGTAACTCAGGTCGTGGACTTCCACTCAACGCAAAAGTGGAGAACAAGATTGGAAGAGTGTCAATGTCAATGTGAATGTGCAGAAGTCCCAGTCATGCAATTATCAGACCAATAAAAAAACTATTTCATGTTCCATATATTCCCCATTAGTTTGATAACAAATTTTGACATAACATGAATGTTAAAATCTCTCAATGCATCAACATTATCAAGGGTTAGAATTTACTCTCATGTGTCAAATTAAGATTGTAAACCCATGTTAGATCATCATCTCCAAAAATTACAATTATCATTAAATTGTGCTAATGATCTCCAAAAATTATAATTATCATTAAATCGAGACGGACAAAAAGCTGTTTTTTAGATTCATATTGTATTGAAATTACGGTTTTTGTTTATATTTACTTTCAGAAAAGACAAGTATCATTTGAAGAGACAACTTAATTATTTTTAATTTTGATGCGAAACTACAAAAAATCTTCTCAAGATCCTCCTATATGATGATGTACAAAGAAACGAGAATGGATTGGCTAATCGATAGCTATCTTCTTTTGAAATTCACAATTTGTGTTGATAATAGCAACTTACCCATCACATATCATTTTCTAACCTTCTTTATGGAACATAATTTCCCTTTTGTAGTTGCAAGTGATATAGATCCCATGATTTTGTCCACAAAAAAATAGCAAGTTGCCTGAGTTAATAGTATATCTCTTTTTTATATTATTAGTAAATTAAATAATGAGTCAAAACTTATATTTAATACGGGCGTAATTTTCCTT
Organism: Eucalyptus coolabah; assembly: GCA_014182585.1. Taxonomy (NCBI): domain Eukaryota; kingdom Viridiplantae; phylum Streptophyta; class Magnoliopsida; order Myrtales; family Myrtaceae; genus Eucalyptus; species Eucalyptus coolabah. Next base: position 33,509,053 of record CM024620.1, read on the forward strand.
TTGATGGTCATAAGTTCTTTTGATCCTATGACTCGTACTTTTCCACGAAAATTAAGAACCTACCCAAGTTGATAACAAATTTTTTATGCTATCGTAATAAAATATTCTTTATTTGTCCTAACTTTAGTTAAAATAAGAAAATGGAAATTGGAAGTTTGATCATTTTTTTATCCAATTAATCCAAATTTACTTATTGGGAAAGTAGGGAAAATTCCCTTGTTTTCTCATAAATTAAAATAAGGAAGATGGAAAGCATCTCAATTCAACATCGAGGTTGGTTCCTTGTCAAAGCTCATTCTTCTTAGGAAGAGAGAGAGAGAGAGAGAGAGAGAGAGAGAGAGAGAGAGAGTGAGTGAAGGAGGAAGGAGATAGAACTAAGAGAATCACGCAGAGCTCATCATCGGTTAGGGTTCTTCTCTTCCTTCTTCCTCGTCACGGCTCTGGTTTTGATCGCCACCGAAGATGCTTCCGTTGGCGTGATTGGTGCTGGCCCTTCTATTTGGGAAATTATTTAGATTTGTTTTGATATGGGAAGAAATTATTAGATTTGTTTTGATTTCTGTAATTTTGGGAATTGCCTTATTTTTCATTGTCTTCCTTTTCTCGTACTTCATCAATAAAATGACAGTCCCTCTCTCAAAGGCGATATGACAAAAAGAAAACTTTGAGAGAGGATTACTTGAGGAAATAGGCACATTGCTGAACCTCATTAAATTGTATCTTCTTTAATTTCTTCATGGTATCGAGCAGGTACATACCTATTTATGCATTTGATCCATCTGTGTCCTTCTTCTTGGTGTATGCACGATTGTTGTTCAAATCATGACTGATTGGAGTTTGGCCAATCCTAAACCCGGCTCCACCACCACCGGTCAATGACTCACCAACATATTGCTGAATGAGAAGAACTTTCTTCCATGGTCTCGTGCTATTACTATGGCCCTTGGGGGTAGATCGAAGCTTGGTCATATCAATGGCCAAATAAAAGCGCCTCCTAAGAGGGATGCGAAATTTGATGAATGGCAAGCCAATGACAGTTTGGTTATGTCTTGGATTTTTAATCCTATGGAATATCAAGTGTATGAGATTTTTGCATATTCCCTTATAGCTCTAATCTTGTTGGAATCGTTGAATAAGATGTATGGACAAGCTCAGAATGCATCTCGAGTATTCGAATTGCAGCAAGAGATTGCTAACTCTAAGCAAGAACCCTCTCGATCTTTCACCAACCATCTTGGAAATATGAAGAGAAGGTGGGATGAACTTCGTCTGTATAGGCCAGCGACCTAAAATGTGGCGGATTATATTCGACGGGAGGAGCAAGATCACGTCTTCTAGTTATTGGCTAGCATTGGGCCCGAGTACGAAGACAAATTTTGATGAGTCCAAAATTGCCTACGTTTGATGAAGTCTGTGGCTTGATTCAAGGAGAAGAGACGAGATGTCGAGTGATGAGTGTCTCGCCTAGCCTTGATAAACCAATCTTTGATTGTTCAGCTCATAAGGCTACGATGAACAACCAACGTGGTGAATTTGTGGTGAAATTGGCAAAGGGAAAAAAATAAAAGGCCTGTTCGATTTCATTGTGACCATTGTGATAGAGATGGTCACTCCAAAGACAGGTGTTGGTTACCTCATCCTCATCTTCGTGCCAACAAAGATAAGGTTCAAGAAGCAAAACTTGTTGTTCCAGAAACTCTACAGAGTTTCAGTCGAAACTGGAGTCCTTGGCACAACAATATCAACAACTACTTCAGATGCAAGGGCCAGGGGTGATTGGTTCGGAATCTTCGGGTCCTTCATCAGATTCTGTCAACATGGTTAAGACATCAAGTACCGCTCTTTTAACCCAATCTAGTACTCAATTCGTCATAGATTCGGGAGCTACCAATCACATGTGTAGGTCGACAGATTTACTTTTTAATGTCTCCTCAAGTGCCTCATATCTACCTATTACTATGGCGAATGGAGTGCAGTTCCAACTCAAGGAGCAGGACAACTTAAGTTGTTCTCACAAAAAATATGATGTTTTGGTTATGCCTAATTTGTCTTCTAATTTACTTTTTGTGAGCAAGTGCACTAAAGAATTAAATTGCAATGTTATCTTCTCTCTTCAAAGGTTACCAAGAAGACGATTGGTGAAGGACGGCTACAAATGGCCTCTACGTCCCCGACTATCATACGAATGCCTTGGTGGCAAGGAAGAATGCGATGGATGCTTCAAGACTTTGGCACATGCGCATGGGTCATCCTTTTGACCGTGTGTTGCAAGCTATTGATAAAACTTTATTTCATAATTGCAATACTTGTGACTCTTGTCATTATGCTAAACAACATAGATTATCTTTTCCTCAAGGCTCTAATTTAGCTTATGAAGTGTATGATCAAGGCGCTAAACAACATTCAGATGTTTGGAGTGCTCCAATTGATTCAAGAGATGGTTTTAAGTATTTTGTTTCTTTTATTGATGACAAATTGCGAGCTACTTGGCTATACCTTCTCAAAGCTAAAAGTGATGTGGTCACTATTTTTTAGGATTTTTGTAGCATGATTCAAAATCAATTCAAAACATGCATAAAGGTCTTACGCACCGATAATGGTACAGAATATTCCAATCAGACCTTCCAATCTTATTTGAGTAGCTTGGGCATTATTAATCAAACTTCATGTGTAGATACACCTCAACAGAATGAGGTGGCAGAATGAAAGAATCGACACCTTCTTGAGGTGACTCGAGCTTTATTATTTTCCGGAGGCATGCCGAAGACTTATTGGAGCGATGCTGTTTTAACTAGCCGTTATCTTATTAATTGACTTCCTAGTCGTGTTCTGGGTTACAAGACACCTATGGAAGTTCTTTATGGGTGCAAATTTAATATCTTGCATTTAAGAGTTTTTGGGTGTGTATGTTATGTGCACTCTCGAAGCGATGGTAAGCTTGACCCTCGTGCTAAAAAGTGTGTGTTCATGGCCTATTCATCAACAAAAAAAGGATACAAGTGCTTTGATCCAACCACTAGGCGGATGTATATATCGCGTGATGTTACATTTGATGAATCTATTATGTTTTTTCATTCCAGGAGTCCAATTCAGGGGGAGTACAATGAGTTGATAGTTGAATTAGCTCCTATTCCTATGGTTAATGAGTTGAACAATGGCCTTGGAATTGAAAGTAACCCACGAAATGACCCTGAAGGAATAGATGAGATTGAAGAAATAATCAACAATGATAGCCCCAAATCAATGCCCACACTAAGGACAACTTTGGATCAGACAACTGCTAAATTGGTTCCCATTGCTTCCAAACCTGCTCTTGTTCGGAGATCTACCCGTGTGTCTAGACCCTCAACACGACTTCTGGATTTCACCACTTATCATATGGTACAGTATCCCATCCAGAATCACATTGGCTATGAGAAGTTATCTACTAGTTTTGTTGGTTTTTTATCTGTTCTTGAAGAGACCATAGAACCGAACAGTTTTGAGGAGGCCAGCAAGTGGCCTATATGGGTTGAAGCCATGAAAGATGAGCTACAAGCACTCAGTAGGAATAATACTTGGGATGTAGTTCGCTTGCTTGATGGAAAGCGCACTGTTGGGTGTCGCTGGATTTATAAAGTTAAATATAATAGTGATGGCTCGATAGAGAGATACAAAGCCAAGTTGGTTGCTAAGGGATACACCCAGACTTATGGTATTGATTACAAGGAAACTTTTGCTCCTGTTGTGAAAATGAATACCGTTAGGGTTCTTATGTCGATTGCAATCAATTGTGGGTGGCCTCTATTTCAAATGGACGTGAAGAATGCATTCCTTCATGGTGATCTCGAAGAGGAAGTTTACATGGATCTTCCGCCTGGGCACCACTTACAAAGAGAAGAAGGGATGGTGTGTAGACTCAGGAAGTCTATATATGGACTCAAACAATCCCCTCGAGCTTGGTATGAAAATCTTAGCACCTCTCTTCTTAAGTTTGGATATAATCGAGGAGCAGCAAATTCCTCTATGTTTACCAAGGCTGATGAAAACGGTCTTGTGGTACTACTTGTATATGTCGACGATATTGTCATCATTGGGAGTAATCAATCAGGGATTGGTGTTTTCAAAACTCAATTGCGCCAGGAGTTCGATATTAAAGATCTTGGACAGCTGGAATATTTCTTGGGTATTGAGGTGGCAAATTCTAGCAAAGGCTTGTTTCTTTCACAGCAAAAATATGTTTTGGATCTATTGAATGAGATTGGCAAGATAGGTGCAAAACCAGCTAGTGTTCCTATGGACTCTAGCAAGAAAATGGTTTCATATGACTTTCCTTTGCAAGATGTGGGTCGATTTCAGTGTCTTGTCGACAAACTAATCTACTTAACTATTACTAGACCTGATATTACTTATGCCGTTAGTTTCATGAGTCAATTCATGCAAAATCCTACACAATGACATATGTGTTTAGTTGATTATTTGCTAAGGTACTTAAAGGCCACACTAGGGAGAGGTTTATTGATGAAGAACAATGGTCACACAAAAATAGTTGGATATACCGATGCAAACTGGGCTGGAAGCCCTCATGACCAAAAGTCCACCTCTGGATTCTATATGTTCGTAGGAGGTAACATTGTCACATGGAAAAGTAAGAAACAATCCGTGGTTGCTCGGCCAAGTGCTGGAGTAGAGTATTGGGCAATGGCATATGCTACTAGTGAAATCGTTTGGCTACGATTGCTACTTCAAGAATTGGGTTGTAGGCCTTCAGATTCACCTACAAAATTATTTTGTGACAACCAAGCTACTACTCACATCACCTCAAACCCTGTGGTTCATGAAAGAACTAAACACATTGAGGTGGACTGCCATTTCGTACAGGAAAAGGTTCAAGACAAAATCATTGAGACAACTTATATCTGAAGTGGAGAACAATTGGCGGATGTGTTCACCAAAGCTCTTCCTAAGGGGCCATTTCAAGAGATAGTGAGCAAGTTGACCTCCGATGATATCTTCGGTCCAACTTAAGGGGGAGTGTTGGTGTGATTGGTGCTGGCCCTTCTATTTGGGAAGAAATTATGTAGATTTGTTTTGATTTCTGTAATATTGGGAATTGCCTTATTTTTCATTGTCTTCCTTTTATGTACTTCATCAATAAAATGACAGTCCCTCTCTCAAAGGCGATGTGGCAAAAAGAAACTTTGAGAGAGGATTACCGAGGATGTAGGCACATTGTTGAACCTCGTTAAATCATATCTTCTTTTATTTCTTCACTTATGTCCACGACTACTTCAACGAGACCTTCACCTCCCGCTCCAACGCCTTCTTCCACGGCGGCAGCGAGGACCTCCGCGCCCCCGCTCTGCGATCCCGCCTTCCTCCTCTACGACGTTGTCTTCCAACATCATGACCGGCCCCAAGGGGAAGTCCTTCATCAGGTACAAATTCCTTCACTTCGGTGGTTTGCTAGCGTCCCGAATGGATGCTCCGTCTTCGTTTTGGTTTCCAGAACGTTGTGCTGCAGCCGCGCGATCGTTTGAACTCAGATTCTATGCGGTTTGTACGTATATCCGCGGAAGAACGCAATCGAAGTCCTTTGGATGAAATGTCTGGAGTCGGCTGCGGGTTCGCTAGAGGATTTCCCACGTTTTGATTTGAGTTTTAGGGCTTAATTGGGAATTTTAGGACTCGATTGCACTTTGTAGTCGAAGTGCGGGGCCAGATTGCGTTCGTTACATAAGGTTTAGGACTTCAGGTGCGGGTTACTCCTCCTCTTTTTATCGTAGATGGGGTGCTGGAATTTCTTTGTTTTACTCTGCGTCATTGACCGAGTAGAGCTTTCGCTGGAGGTCCGAGAAGTCGATGATTCGTTACGAGGTTATGATGGAAATGGCAATTGTAGTCCCCCGGGATTGTTGCTTCCTGTGGAAGAACTGATTTATAGGTCGATTGTATATCGGGTTGTCTAAAAGAAAAAGCTTTTTCTCTATTGAAATCTGAGTAACGAGTGATTTTTAAGTGCTTTGCTGCCTCTAAATTATGCTGATTTTCTTTCTATTTGATGGTTCATGTAATGTAACCGTCATATTTGTACCTCTTGGTGTGCCTGCTTTCCTTTTTTTTTTTTTTTTTTTAATGTGTCAGCTACCTGCTCTATAGACACGAACACATGCGTTCGCACAAAATATATTGCCTGAACTTTGTGCACATTGTTACTGGATTGGAGACGGACGGTGTTGTAGTCTCTGATTATACATCTCTTTGGTGCAAACCCTCGTCAATCTCTGTTTGAAGGTTTTCCCTATGACTATTGATATTGATTCCATTTCTTTATCTTGATTCCCCAACTTAGGTTTGACGATGTCACCTTCATAAGGACAAAGGAGTCTGCTGATGCACAAAATGAATTGCAAGAGAATAGTGGCTCGGTGGAGGCTATCATACTTGATATAAAAGATCGGAAAAGGATTGGAGGTGCTTATTTGAAATCTGATATGATATGTTGCACTCCGCAGTTGGCTGAAGAGAGAGCCTGCAAATTAAGTCAAGTTATTATTCAGAGAAACCCAGATAATCCCGAATGGCCTAGATGCATAACAACTTCCTTTGCTGGGAGAAATCAAGAAGCAAAGATGGAGAGTGTGACGGTCGAGATCGATAAGACAGGTATGTACTACTTGTATTTTATGTTTTGTGATCCACATCTCAAGGGTACCATAATTAAAGGGGGACAGTATGGTGAAATCCAAGTGGTTATTTGCCTGGATAAATGGCTCCTTTGATGGTAATGTTTGGTTTAATGTCATTGGCTTATCTTGTACTTGGACTTATATGGCTTTTGAAGTTTGTTCAACGCTGGAACGATGTCATACAGTTGCATTACCACATAACTGCAGTTATAGCTCTTGGAATGTGGGAATCGGCTCTCTGGTACTTTGAATATTCCAACTTAAACTCCACTGGAAGAAGACCGATGGGCATCACGATGTGGGCTGTTACTTTTACTGCAGTAAAGAAAACACTTTCTCGACTTCTCTTACTGGTAGTGTCAATGGGTTATGGAGTGGTGAGACCTACCCTTGGGGGCATAACCTCAAGAGTGCTTCTTCTTGGTGGAGCATATCTGGTTGCATCCGAGTCGTATGAACTCGTCGAACATCTTGGGAATATCAATGACTTCTCCGGAAAGACAGCATTGTTTCTGGTCTTGCCTGTTACATTTCTGGATGCTTGCTTTATATTATGGATCTTTCCATCATTATCCAAAACTCTGGAGCAGCTTCAGGTACTCGTGCTCTGTTTATTTGGGTAGGTAAATTACATGACAAAATTTCCATCCAGCAAACAGGTGCATAGAACATTATAATACTATTGCAAGAAGCAACTACCAACCCAGAACAACTCATACACTCTAAGGAACAAGCATGGCGTCAAAACATAATATGCCCATTTTATCTCAAAAATATTTTTCCTATTCCTTAAACACTCCCTCCCTCCCTCCCTCCCTCTCTCGACTATGGACACAAGGTGCTGCATTCGGTCAAATACAACAAAAAGCTAACCATTCTAGCGCAACTGATATCAAGAACCCATTCAATATCTATCGAATTCACCTCAGCTTTCAAGCTCGATGACCTTCTCAACGAGCGCCCGGCAGTCCTTCCCGTCCATCTCTGCTTCGACCCTCCTCCTCTCCAAACCGCCTGCAGTCCCCTTCCCCCCCTCCAACCCAACATTCCCCATTATATTCCCATCCAGCAAGGCCACTGACGGAGGTGGCTGCAACGGCCTATCAAGGAAAGCCACCGCCTTTTCCCTTGCCACTGCTCCTCGCGGCCACAGTCCGTCAGGTAGACGCAGAGCCGCAAATGAGGGGACCAATATGCGCAAGGGCCAAATTTACTCAAAATAAATAAAAAGGGTGTTTTTAGTTTTTGTCTTTTCTTCTTTCTTTTTTTCCTGTTACTTATATTACCAAAAACAATACTCCAATTTTCATCCCCATATGTTGTTTTTCGTTACATGTGATTTATGCGAATCTCAACATGCATTTTAAGGTTGAACTTGGCAATTTTGATTCATGGACTAGCAAATTCTTCATTTTATTTTTATCTTTAAATCTCGCTTTTGATGTCTATATAACTTGCAGTGTCTACTTGTTATAATGGTCGTGTTTGGAATTATCATATTCAGCCAATGTTTGAGTGTATGTTCATCTCTCCTCCTGTACTAGGATCACCTCACACAAGAGGAAGATCAAGGGATATTTCTATGCATTCTCCTTGCCAAGAGAGAATTCCCCAAGTATTTCATGAGCATGCAGTATCCTAATTTTACCGGCTGTTCCTTAAAAACCTCCATCTTCAAAAGAGAATGTCCCAACCACCCCTTATTACTCTCAAAAATTCACAAATTGGTCCAAACATACTAATATACACATAATACATTTAAGACAATTTTACTTAAAATTAATTTATGGACATCACCAAAAATCCCATATTGATAATCGTGTAATGTAGCTATTCTCGAGAAAGAAAAAGAAATCAAAAAAAAAAAAAAAAGAAAAAGATTTTGAACGAAAATGTCATTGGTTACATTAAGATTTTACTAGTAAGTTTAGCGTTTTAGTTGAGATTAAATTTGTCACTCCAAATTATTGTTTGAGATAAGGTCAACTTCAAATTTTTCCTTCTTTTTTTTTTTTTTTTTTGAGAAAACGCTTTCACTTTAAATTCTTCTCTAAAATTTGCCCAAATAACAATACTAATAAGACAAGATGTTTGTTTTTTTCCAAATAAAAGGGATTTACCATGTATCATTATATCATTTGCGATCAGCCCAACCGCTTGTAACTTGGCTAGATCTCACAAGATGTCAAACCTTTGCACCACCTTCCACTAAGAGTACGCATGACAAAATTTCTAAAACATAAATTGATTTCTCGCAAGAAATTTTGATTTCTCAATTTCTATTTCGAAACTAAAGGCGCGCATGACAACCATTCTGTTCTGGAAATAGTTTGAACGTAAAATAGATTTTTCTATTTCTATTTCTAGAAGAGTTTCTACTCTAATTGTTTGATAACGACACAAAATTTCTACTCTAAAAATAGAAATTCATTTGATAACGACACAAAAATTTCTTCCTTTCAAAACGGGCGGCGGCGACGAATCGACGACCTTTAATATAAAAAATAAAAATAAAAATAATTTAGTAACAAAAAAATAATTAATAAAATAAATCATAAAAAATAAAATAAAAATATCATTTTATTTTAAAATAAAAATATAAAAATAAATTTAATTTACTTATTCTATTTTATTTTATTTTACGACTAAATTTATTTTAAAATGAATGAAAATAAAAATAAAAATAATTTTATTTGGCAAAACACTCAAGGCAAATAAAAATGATTTATTTCTATTTATCATAAATAAATTATTTTCAATAAATTTAATAAATTTATTTTTAATAAACTAAAAATAAAATGATAAATAAAAATAATTTATTTATTTTAATAAATTTATTTTTATTTTTAAATGAATAAAATGAATATATTTATTTTTATTTATTTTTATTTTTAATAAAATGAGGAGAGGCGGAGGAAGAGGAGGAGGCAAAGACGTAGAGGAGATGAGAGAGGACTCACCGAAATTAGGGTTTAATGAGAGAAATTATTTCTAATTTCTCTTCCGTAAATCAAGTATAAAATTTTAAATTTCCGATTTCTTTTTCCAAACCTATTTCGAATCTATTCCAAATAGAAAACTCGAATAGGTTTATCAAACGATTTCTCTTCCGTAAACAGTGCCTCGAACAAAAAAACTATTTCTGGAACAGAATTTTGAGTTGTCATGCATCCCCTAATAAGTTAAAAATTTTAACTTCGATTTCTTCTCCAAATCTATTTCTAGAATAGAAATCGTTTTGAGAAATAGAGAAATTAAGTTGCGTTATCAAACTGATTTATTCCAAACCTGTTCCGGAACAGAGAAATGAGAAATCGAAACAAACGTAAATTTTATCACGCGCATGTTTAATTTCTATTTCAAAAATTGAGAAATTAAAAATTTTACTTTTGATTTTTTTTAAATCTATTTCGAATAAAATCTATTTCGAAATAGAAAAATTAAATAGTGTTAAAACAGTTTTGCTCCAAATCCATTTCAAAGAACAAAGAAATATGAAATAGAAATTTTATTATACACACCCTAAGCGCGTGGAGATGACTTAGATCACCCAAGACAAGGAAGTTTCGCCCCCACCTCGCACTCATCTTCCTTGCCTCTTTCGCACATGACCATGAGCTCTTTTTGTCTTTGTCAAAAAGCACTCTCGCTCTCTTTCTTCACTTTCCTCCCTCGTCACAAAGCAAACCACAGGACGTCTCTCATCAATGGAGCGTTCCGCTTGGCCTAAGAGCCTCTCCTCCAGCCGCAAGCGCGAGATTCAGGAGCTCTGTGGCCAAAATCCCAAGAAGCTCAGAGTTGCCTTCGACGCTCACTCTCAAACTGGCGATGACCCACGGCAGCCCTTGTTTGCGGGAGATCTGATCGTCAGCGTCCTCGGGTCGTTCAGCAGCAATACCCAATCCCTATCGAGCGGCTCTGAGTCCTATGAGGTCTTCCAGGTCCCGAGCAACGCCTGTGTCATGTCCGAGGTCTCTAAGGGAAGTGAGAGCGTCAAGACCCCCGTCCAGAGGTCTCCGGTATCCATCTCATGGGAGCAGTCGGTAGTGGAGGCTGCGACGGCGATATACGAGGGTAGAGTAGACATGGCTTCGGAGATCCTGAGGCGCTTGTCTGCTGTGCCAAACCCCATGAGTAATTCAAAGGAGAAATTGAAGGGATACATGTTGTCTGCGCTTAAATCACGCGTGAGCCCCGTCGATTACCCCCTCCTGTGGCGGAGTTGTTCACCGAGGAACATGTGTCGTCGGTTCGGTCACTTTACGGTCTGTCTCCTTGTTTAAAGCTCAGTTTCGATGCAGCCAATCTCGCGATTTTGGAAGCTGCATCGGAGCAACCCTCCACTAACAAGCTCCATGTAATTGATTTCGATATTGGTGGGGAACGAAAGTACGACTATTTCCTTTACACGCTGTCCAAGCTTCAGGCGGGCAATCAATCCACCCTTAAGATCACGACCCTTAAGATCACGACGCTCGCAGATAGCTTCAACGGTGAGGAGAGGCTCAGGATGCTTGGGGATCGACTGAGGGAATTCGCGGCCAAGAATGGAATTAGGTTAGTATGCAACATCGTGAGCCAGAAGCTGAGCGAGTTGAGCCGCGACTCGCTGGGCTGCGAGCCCAACGAGGTGCTGGCTGTGAACTTGGCGTTCAAGCTGTACAGAATGCCGGACGAGAGCGTGTCCGTGGAGAACTCGCGCGACGAGCTCCTCCGGTGCGTGAAGGTTCTGGCGCCGCGGGTGGTGACGCTGGTGGAGCAGGAAATGAACGGGAGCACGGCGCCATTCCCAATGCGCGTGGGGGAGGCGCTGGCGTACTACGGGGCGCTGCTCGAGTCGTTCGAGTCTGAATGTTGGGAGGACGGCTCGGAGCGGCGGAGGGCGGAGGAGGGGCTGAGTCGGAAGTTGGGGAACTGGGTTGCTTGCGAAGGTAGGGACCGGGTTGAAAGACGCGAGTTGTTCGGGAAGTGGAGGGCCCGCATGGGGATGGCTGGGTTCCAGTTGAAGCCACTGCGATACATGGCCAAGTGGATTAACTCGTGGCTCTACCGTCGGCCCCCACCTGGGACCCGAGATTTGAGGTGAAAGAAGAGAATGGCAGGTTTTGCTTCAGCTGGCGCGGCCAAATTCTCACCGTCGCATCTGTTTGGCATTAACCAAATTGACATACGTATGTGTATGTCATGTGCTATGGACTGTGATGACAATGGCGATGGGATGTGATATCTACAATGTATTATTTTCGAGGTGTTTTTCTTTCCATTTTGAGATCAAGTAGTTTTACGAGTATTGTCTTTTTTTATGAAACTAAGAGCCGAAATAAGTTTTCGACATGAGTGATACTTAACATGGTAAGACGCTCATATTTGTACTTTGATTTCTGTCTATGATGGTGATATCTCCTTTCCTGGTTTAATAGAGGAGCAATATTATTTGTCCCCCAGTACTTTGCCCTTGAGTGTCCTTCCTCATGCTAGCACTTACACTAGAGAAGCATTGCGCAAGCTCCTAAAAACACGAGGACCCTTGCTTCATTCAGAAGCTCTCGCTATGCTGTGGGATCGAAGTCCAAGTCCGACCCTAAACCCGAATTGTTCGTTGTTTTGAAGGTCTCGTGAAACGCAATGCCATGGTGGAACAAACATTGAGGCAAGTGGATAAATTGAGCTCTAATGAGGAAGATGGTGAAAAGGGAAAGGTGTTTGAGGAGAAAAGGGAAGGTTCGTATAGAGATGATGCAGAGAGACCGTTGGCTGCGATTGGAATTGCAAAGGGGCATGATTCATCCAGTTCTTTTTTTTTCGATCAGGCAACGATAAATGCGATAAGGGCGGAGAGGGAACACCTAAGGCAATTGTGGGCAGCTGCACTGGACTAAGCTTCACTGGAGACGGATTGAGCCATGAGGAGCTGGAGTTTCACGGGAAAATTGTCATGTTCAGAGAGAAGATTGAGGGTGAAAAGAAAGGTGCTTTTGAGAGTTTTGATGATAGGGCAGTGGATGTGTCATTGAGGAAAGAGCTGAGCTTGAGGACGATGAAGACAAGATATGGGAGGAGGAGCAGCAGTTTAGGAAGGGATTAGGGAAGAGAATGGTGATGGAACTACGAAGGAAGTATCTATTACCGGTAACAACAGTACTACTCCTGCTTAATGTGCAGCAGCCACAAAAGTTTGCATATACACCTCCTACAGTGGGATATGCTCCTGCACCAAGCATTGGGGCAATTGGCCCTCCTCCCAGCATAAGAGGGGCGATGGTTACTGGGCAATGTCACTTCCACATCTTGCTATGAAAGCTTTGTGCGATTATGCCAGGAGGCTGGAGGTAATGTGTTTTGTTTTGCTCCCTTTTCTTCCAATAATGTTGAATTAGGCTACTGATCCCCTTCTTCTCGATAGAGGCAATCCATTATTGGCTTGATGTATGAAGAACACGCTTTTCTCATCAAAGTTGGAGGACCTAAATATGTATATGATTCTTTTGCATTCTGTCAGGAATCACATAGCAAAACCCTGGCACCATTGGCAAAGGTCGATGAGAATTTATTTTCCTCATTGTTGAATATCATTGCGCTTGAGAAGTCTCTTTCTACCGCTGGTGAGTATGGTAAATCTTCATGCAAAAGCTTCGTGACTGTATTTCTGTTTTGTGTAAGTTGTTGCTAGCGTGGCTTTATTTTGTTTCTTTTACTCATATACTTTAACCATCTTTGTTAATTTCCTTTGATCCATATTGGAAAGGTTTAAGCTCCCGGTGCTGATGGTTTCTGTGCCTACCAGCTAGCAATCAACAACGACGACTCAGCGCAAGAATGCGAGTCACCTGATCACCCCTACATGTTTTTGACCTTTGCCAAATTTTGTCAGAACTCTTTAGCGATGAATGTACTTAATTTCACTTTGGCTTCATCGAATGCTTTGCAAATGTTGATCGGGGTGGTGGGAGGTGGAATTAATTAGGTTTGAGCTCGACATGTCTAAACTTCATAGACAAGCAAATGAAGATCATAGCCATATGGGGATATCAGAGTTGTTCTTAATTACATTATGCGCTCCGAAAACAGCCAGGCCTAAAACCGGGTCATGGATATTTGTTTGCCCCCAGGAAATTAGTGAACTTCCTGTGCAGAAAACAAGTGAAGGCTTGCCCAAGTTACTTTCTCTTAATTCTTAAATCAATAGTATGTTACACATCAAATACTGAAGAGCAACGACTAATTGGTTGTCGCAGATTTTTGGCTAAATGTGGGTGAAGAAAATCCAACCTTGAAAATCTTGTGAGGTTTGAATTCATACCAGATTTCAATGTGCAGCAATCTGGACAGTAAAACCATACTGCTATTAAGCATTTACTTAGTTCTGCGACCAAAAGACGTCATGCTTTGCTTGTCAAAAGGAAGAAGCGGTAAGCTTACACAATACTCTCCTAGTCATGTGGACAAAGGACATAATTCCACAAAGATCACCATAATGAGTACACAATTTGCTTACGTAGAAACTCCAAAAATAAAGACCTCTTTGATTAACAAAAGAGCAAAAGGATGAATCTACCGTACGGGAAAAAAAAAAAGGAACAAAATTGTCACTGAGTACACCAAAGATGGACCACCCTCATTAGTTAGCATCGGGAGAGGGATCTTTCTCATTATTTGAGTGAACGTATCCACTAGCTGTTTTTTTTCCCAGACTGACTTTATATTGATTAACATGAACAGATTCCATCAAGGGCCGAGAGACAAAAAGGTTCAAATTCTATGATCAACATATACTAGAACCATTATATATCCAACATATACACCACATCCTTTTAAAATTTAAACCATAGATGATGGCTGCTACGTAATGGATGCAACTGATCTAGAGGTTCATAAATATGAGGGAGCTTTCCTTCATAGCGTGTAATCTCAAATGCAGCTTATTACGTGATTGTAACTTCGAGAGTCCCTACATATTTCGAAGCAGTGTTTGACTGTGAATCTCACGGTTTGAATCACGACATCAACAAGAGGAAGAGAATGGATGCAGCTTGGAGTTCCTAAGTCTCCACTGGTAAATGCAACAAACAATTGCAAAATTTACTTCTTTTAGTGGGTCCTGCTTCAACCAAGATAGTCCAACATTCCAATTGCTAATGCTTCGATGAACGAAACACTTTTAGGAAATGCGAACCCAAATGGGCCAAATTTGATGAGAACAACTGCACTCAAAGAATAGGTGAGGTATGGATTCACTATGATCATCACAAAATAGCAAGCCAGGAAATGAACAACCTACTCCAAAGCAATTCATCCTTCCTTCTACTTCTAACCATGTTAGCTCCAATCCTTCTAATTTGACGAAAAATATCTAGAATCACAATGCTTGTCCCATTGCATGTTTGCCCTATCTCTAGAGTTTCACGCTAGCTAGGTTGACTTTGTATTCACCAAATAAATGTAAATCTTTTCACCGACTTCATACATATATAGATGCTAACGAATGTTGCCGATTCAAATTCGACCAAAGGAACATGATATAATCCTACAATTTCTCATTTTTTATGCCAACAAGTTAAAATGATGTGTTCAAAGCTCTTTGAGCATCTAACTAATTCACAGGAAAATTACCCAAAATGTTCTTAATTTATTGCAATTTTTTCAATTCAATTCTAAACTTTTTTTTTTTTTGGCAAATTCAATCATAAAATTTTTACAATTGTACGAATTCAGTTAATCGGCCAATTTTGGATGGCCATCTAGCCAATACTTGATGTGGACAATATTTTAATATTATCTTTTTTTTTCTCTTTCTTTTTTCTTCACTTCCTCCTTCTTCCTCCAACTAATTGCTGCTAGCGATCAGTTAGAAGCAAGGCTAGTGAGAGACCTGAGTGGCCTTAGGGAAGCTTCGTCGTGGCTGGGCAACCTTGCCCAAGCTGCCCATTGGGATGGCGAGCGTCGAGCCTTACCGACCATGGGCGATGCCTGACCTTGCTAGATCCGGCGGGGTCGAAGGCCATGACCTCATGTGACCTCTAGCCTGGCCGAGCTTCACTGGCCATGGGCAGGTCATAGCCTCGAAATGGCTAGGCAAGGCCAAGCCTCTCTAGTTCTTGTGGGGCCTCACTTAGCCACAAGAAGGTGGCCTCACCATTGCCAGCGAGGCTTGCCCTTGCTAGTGGCTAACTTGGGGTTCTATAGAAAAGAGGAAAAAGGAGAAAAGAAAAAGACAAAGGAAAAAATTTAATAAAAAATAAAAATATTTTTAAAAATTGTTTCCATCAGCGTTGCCCGAAGACCAACATTGACTAGCATCCATGTCCATGCATATGCGGCAAAATTGGCTGAATGGATTAAATTGACACAATTGCAAAAGGTTTAGAACTGAATTGATTAAAAAAATTTAAAATTGTTTTGCTAATTTTCCTCCTATTCGTATTGTTGTACTAGTTCGGCCCTTGCAAATATTAAATCGAAGGAATGTGCAAGTTTAGTGATACCTCAGTAGTTGTTGACTTGTTATGACTAAAATATTAATATTAGAAGTTAATAAATCAACAAGGGCTAAGTTATCTCTAGTCAAAGCCCATCGTAACTCAGGTCGTGGACTTCCATTCAACGCAAAAGTGGAGAACAAGATTAAAAGAGTGTCAATGTGAATGTGAATGTGAAGAGTCCCAGTCATGCAATTATCAGACCAACAAAAAAGTATTTCATGTTCCATATATTCCCCATTAGTTTGATAACAAATTTCGACATAACATGAGTGTTAAAATCTCTTAATGCATCATATTATCAAGGGTTAGAATTTACTCTCATGTGTCAAATTAAGATTGTAAACCCATGCTAGATAATCATCTCCAAAAATTACAATTACCATTGAATTGTGCTGATGATCTCCAAAAATTACAATTATCATTAAATTGAGCTGAACAAAAAGGTGTTTTTAGATTCATATTGTATTGAAATTACGGTTTTTGTTTATATTTACTTTCAGGAAAGACAAGTATCATTTGGAGAGACAACTTAAATATTTTCAATTTCGATGCAAAACTACAAAAAAAAATCTCCTCAAGATCCTCCTATATAATGATGTACAAAAAAACGAGAATGGATATTGGCTAATTGATAGCTATCTTCCTTAGAAATTCATAATTTGTGTTGATAATAGCAACTTACCCATCACATATCATTTTGTAACCTTCTTTACATAACATAATTTCCTTTTTGTCGTTGCAAGTAATATAGATCCCATGATTTCTATTTATCCACAAAAAAATAGGAAGCTGCCTCAGTCAATAGCATATCTCTTTTTCTATTATTAATAAGTTATATAATGGGTCATAACTTTTATTTAATATGAGCATAATTTTCTGATGGTCATAAGTTATTTTGATCATATGACTCGTAATTTTCCACGAAAATTAAGAACCTATCCAAGTTGATAACAAATCTTTTATGCTATCAGTAGTAAAATATTCTTTTACTCATCCTAACTTCAGTTAAAATAAGAAAATGGAAATTGGAAGTTTTATCGTTATTTTATCCGAATAATCCAAATTTACTTATTGGGAAAGTTGGGAAAATTCCGCTAGTTTTCTCAGAAATTAAAATAAGGAAGATGGAAAGCATCTCAGTTCAGCTCCGAGGTTGGTTCCCTTGTCAAAGCTCATTCTGCTCAGGAAGAGAGAGAAATAGAGAGAGAGAGAGAGAGAGATAGGGTGAAGGAGGAAGGAGATGGAAGTGAGAGAATCGCGCAGAGCTCATCGTCGGTTAGGGTTCTTCTCCTTCTTCTTCCTCGTCGCGGCTCTGGTTTCGATCGCCGCCGTCGACGCTTCCGTCCACGACTACTTCAACGAGGCCTTCACCTCCCGCTCCAACGCCTTCTTCTTCCACGGTGGCAGCGAGGGCCTCCGCGCCCCCCGCTCCGCGATCCCGCCTTCTTCCTCGACATCTCCCAACATCACGACCGGCCCCAAGGGGAAGTCCTTCATCAGGTACGGATTCCTTCGTTTCGGTGGTTTGCTGGCGTCCCAAATGGATGCTCCGTCTTCGTTTGGTTTCCGGAACGTCGTGCTGCAGCCGCGCGATCGTTTGAACTCGCTTAGATTCTATGCGGTTTGTACGCATATCCGCAGAAGAACGCAATCGAAGTCCTCTGGATGAAACGTCTGGAGTCGGCCTCGGCCGCGGGTTCGCTAGAGGATTTCCCACGTTTTGATTGGAGTTTTAGGGCTTAATTGGGAATTTTAGGACTCGATTGCGCTTTGTAGTCGAAGTGCGGGGCTAGATTGCGTTCGTTACATAAGGTTTAAGACTTAAGGTGCCGATTACTCGTTCTCTTTTCATCGTAGATGGGGTGCTGGAATTTCTTTGTTTTACTCTGCATCATTGATCGAGTAGAGCTTTCGCTGGAGGTCCGAGAAGTCGATGATTCGTTACAAGGTTATGATAGAAATGGCAGTTGTAGTCCGCCCCGGATTGTTGCTTGCTGTGGAAGAACTGTTTTTTAGGTCGATTGTATGTCGGGTTGTCTAAGGAAAAAAGCTTTTTCTCTATTGAAATAAGAGTAACGAGTGATTTTTTAATGCTTTGCTGCCTCTAAATTAAGCTGATGTTCTTTCTATTTGACGGTTCATGTAATGTAGGCATCATATTTGTACCTCTTGGTGTGCCTGCTTTCCCTTTTTTTTTTTTTTTTTTTTTAAATGTGCCAGCTACCTGCTCTATAGACACGAACACATGCTATCGCACAAAATATATTGCCTGAACTTTGTACATATTGTTACTGGCTTGGAGACGGACGGTGTTGTAGTCTCTGATTATACATCTCTTTGGTGCAAACCCTCGTCAATCTCTGTTTGAAGGTTTTCCCTACGATTATTGATATTGATTCCATTTCTTTATCTTGATTCCCCAACTTAGGTTTGACGATGTCACGTTCATAAGGACAAAGGAATCTGCTGATGCACAAAATGAAATGCAAGAGAATAGTGGCTCGGTGGAGGCTATCATACTTGATTTAAAAGATTGGAAAAGGATTGGAGGTGCTTATTTGAAATCTGATATGATATGTTGCACTCCGCAGTTGGCTGAAGAGAAAGCCTGCAAATTAAGTCAAGTTATTATTCAGAGAAACCCGGATAACCCCGAATGGCCTAGACGCATAACAACTTCCTTTGCTGGGAGAAATCAAGAAGCACAGATGGAGAGTGTGACCGTCGAGATCAAGACAGGGATGTACTACTTGTATTTTATGTTTTGTGATCCACATCTCAAGGGTACCATAATTAAAGGGAGGACAGTATGGAGAAATCCAAGTGGTTATTTGCCTGGAAAAATGGCTCCTTTGATGGTAGTGTTTGGTTTAATGTCATTGGCTTACCTTGTACTTGGACTTATATGGTTTTTGAAGTTTGTTCAACACTGGAAGGATGTCATACAGTTGCATTACCACATACCTGCAGTTATTGCTCTTGGAATGTGTGAATCGGTTCTCTGGTACTTTTAAATTCCAACTGAAACTCCACTGAAGAAGACCGATCGCCAAAAATCCCATATTGATACCCGTGTAATATAGTTATTCTTGAGAAAGAAAAAGAAATCGTAAAAAGAAAAGGGATTTTGAACGAAAATGTTGTTGGTTATATTAAGATTTTACTAGTAAGTTTGGTGCTTTATTTGAGATTAAATTTGTCTCTCAAAATTATTGTTTGAGATAAGGTCAATTTCAAGTCTTTCCTTTTTTTTTTTTTTTTTTTTTTTGAGAAAATGCTTTCACATTAAATTCTTCTCTAAAACTTGCCCCAATAACAACACTAATAAGACAAGATGTTCATTTTTTCTAAAAAGGGGATTTACCATATACGACCCAAGGGCTCGTAACTCGGCTAGATCCCGCAAGACGTGGAACCTTTGCACCACCTCCCACTTAGCACGTGGAGATGGCTAGATCCCCCAAGACAAGGAACTCTCGCCCAACCTCCACGCGCTTCTTCCTTCCCTCTTTCGCACATGACCCTCAGCTCTTTTGTCTTCTGTCAAAAGGCCACTCTCTTTCTCTCTTTCTTCACTTTCCTCGCTCATCACAAAGCAAAGCACGGGATCTCTCTCATCAATGGAGCGTTCCGCTTGGCCTAAGAGCCTCTCCTCCAGCAGCAAGCGCGCGATCCAGGAACTTTGTGGCCAAAATCCCAAGAAGCTCAGAGATGCCTTCGACGCTCACTCTCAAACTGGCGATGACCCACGGCAGCCCTTGTTTGCGGGAGATCTGGTCGTCCGCGTCCTCGGGTCGAATTTGGCCATCTCCAACTCTGTCGACCCCGCGCGTGAAAGAGGAGGTGGTGGTGGAGAGAGGGACAACAGCAACATCAGCAACATGACGATGGGCAAGAAAGAAGAGATGTACGAGAGAGGAGGCCATTAAAATCGTGGCTCACCATTCAGAAATATGAAGGTGAGGCCGCCCCACTTGCGGGATCATCCTCAAATCCACCCCAACTATTCATCCTGGACACACCAAGCCCTAGGGACGATTCCATCCCCCTAAGTTTCAACACTAGCCGCACTGCCGAACAAGGCCATCGCATCAACGCCCGTCTTCTTCGACTTTCTATCAGTGAATCATGAGCAATAGTTGCCCAATGAGGATGATCTGAACCCCCGCGGCCACAGCCATGGCCATGGCGACAATAGCAGCAACAATGATCAATCCACATCAGCTGATTACTACGCTGTATTCAAATCTGCTGAGGAGATCAGTCGTGATTAAGGGGATGTGATGTGATGTCTAGCTCTCATGGTTTTGACATGATTGTGGAATCTGATTGTGATGATCTTTTGGAATATGAATCGCCAACCTATCATTTTTCCCCTTTTCCACGAAGAAAATGCCTTTTGAGCTAATCATATTTGTGTTGAATCATAAGCAGCGCCATTGACAAGGACAAGAAGCATGAGGCACGGCAATTTTATAAATTAGTTGGACTATACTTGCCAAAATAATAAAGCTATTTTGTCCAAAAAGAACTGATCCAACACCTACGA
Organism: Eucalyptus coolabah; assembly: GCA_014182585.1. NCBI lineage: Eukaryota > Viridiplantae > Streptophyta > Magnoliopsida > Myrtales > Myrtaceae > Eucalyptus > Eucalyptus coolabah. Next base: position 33,529,749 of record CM024620.1, read on the forward strand.
GAAGATTAATTACAAAATAATGATCATAAGTAGAAAAACCATCAAATCCAAGTCCATCTTAAAAAACTTTGTTCAGTATGTAATAAATCAGTAATTTCTAGAGATAGATTATGCATCCAACTCACATTCTCTCCCAGATTCAGCTTGTTCACCAATGCAAGTAGCGTTTCCTTTTTTGATCTTATAATGCTTTCTTCTTACTGTACTTCCTGCAACCAAATTGAATAGTGAACTAAGTAACTACTGGAAAAATATGATGTAGGTTGATTGCAAAGGCCGACAGGAGAACCAGCAGCATTGAACAGTGAACTTACCTTCTCTTTTGCAGCCAAGTCCGCCAAACTTTGATTTATATCTTTATCTTTCTCATACAACATTGATTTGGATGACATCATGTTTCTGTAAGCTTCTTCAAGATCCATCTCCTTCTGCATAAGAAGTTGGTCAATTTCACTGGCCTTTCCCTCCTTCACGTTAAGGATTCTCCTATCCTCACACAGCTTTTTTTTTTGCCTTTCCTGCAACTTTTGATCCCACTCTTGTAAATTTTCTCTCAGTTTATAAAATACAGCCCTGTGTGCTTCCTGCCTGCCAAAAAAGGCCAGATTTGCAACATCACTTGCTGAGTATTTCTTACGGCTATAGCAATGTAACGAACGTTATCATGCATGATGCATAAAGATGTACAAGTTGAAAAGAGCATACTAAGTTTTCAAAGAAAAATGCTCCCTTTAAAGTACACTTTTGCGTGCCTCCATCTCTTGCATCTTCAAGTCCAATTGTGAACTTTTTCTGCTGACCTACGAAGTTTGGCATCAACGTCGTGCAGTGTCTCATTCACCTCCAATGACCTATCCTCAATTTCAATAGTCAAAGCACTCGCTTTCTTCTCAGAATCAAGCTTTATTTGCTACTGCTCATTACGTATTTCGTGCAGAGCCTTCTCAAGCTGCATTAACGAAGTTCATCCATGTGACAAAAATATGGAAGACTTCAAACACTAATCATATTCACTTCCAGCGCTCGCATGAGAGAAGATATATTCAAACAATCAAGTTGAGGAATGGCTCTCGTTATATCTTCCCATTTGCAGTGCAACTCAGGCAAAGGAAGAAACAAGGATAAAGCTCGACTTTTTATACTAAAATAGGAAAATATGGCCCCACATTGCCACATATTAAACCAACGTCGACAATCTACTATTTTCCCTAGACATAAATTTGTCTAAAACATGCCTATGCATGTCCTGCAACTCTATGTGTGCGCAGTGCAATCACATACTTCATGTCTAAGAAGGGTCAGATTGTAGGGAAAGGGAGGCTAGCAAATAAGATCCATAATGGCATAAATCCCAAATGCGTGAAACGGGCTTACAAAAGCAATACTTATTTTGCTTTTCACGCTTGGATTTTACAGAGGAGTTAGAAAACTTACTTTTAAGAAGATGGTGACTTGTTGCCACAAAACTGAAAATTCAATTGAATGAAAGGAGCAAGCTCTTCCCAAATTATACCATAACCCCACAAAAACCAAACAAAGCTAAAACAGCGCTCTCGTTAACCTTTTTGTCACAAAAAGATTTTCATCAATAATTCATGAAAATATACAGACAAAGATCTTGAACTTTTTTTAAGAATCAGTACAGCACTCTCAGATTCATCAACCACCAGATTAACACAATCAACCAGAGTGGCTAATCTAATATGATTAGCAACACATAATTTGGCAATCGGAATCCTCCATTGGGAGTATGGTCGTTATGCCAGATCATAGAAGAATCATCTGGCAATTGAGTTTGTTTTACCTTTAAACTATCCGATTTAGCAATCCCTAGTGCCCATGAACAAAATTTTGGCAACACAAATTCAGTAGACAGCTTGTCATTAGTTGACTGTATTTCTAAAATATAAGACAGTTAAAATGCAATGCAAAATCTAGAGAAATTCAAATTGCAAGACTATCAGCAATAAGTAGCATACATTTGCCACGCACTGCCTTTCAAAAGCCAAAGCTTTCCTCATTTTTCCTCTTTCTTCTTAGCTTTAGACATTGCAATCAGATGTGCTGATTGTTCTCGTTGGATAAGCTGTCGTGTTCTGATAATGCTTGACCAAACTCTTCAAACTTCAGGTTCCACTCCTTTTTGTCGAACAAAAGCTGCCCCACATTATACTGATGATCAAATAGCTGCCAAAAGACTTCTATTTAGGTTAACAACAACTGCTAGATCTCAGTATATAAGAATTTCAGGGAATTTAATTCCTAAATGTCAAATGCTTAATTGCAGATAAACATGAGATTTGGTGGCAATTGCACATCCAAAAGTTGGAAAAAGTACACTTCCACCGTGAACCTCACCCAAAACAACGTCATCATCCAAAATAACAGACACGATTCTTCCAACTATTAATGCAAACAAAAATCATAATAAATAATCAAATGAGAAATATCAAGTATTAAGCAACACATTGCATGTTCATCTCAGCAGGATCGAGCCACAGATCAGAAGTTGCCATTTGAGCTGCATTTGAGATGCTTATCTTGCTCCCCACACTTTGACAAATTCCAAAGAACCCCATAATTCTCCTAAAATACTTTTGGGATTCCTACTAACCTGCTAATTTCTGTAAGAGGATTTAAGGGTAGTTTTCCCTGAAGTAGCTTGATAAGTCTCGTAACTGCTAAACTACCAAGTCCATTTAAAAGACCAATAAACACCTCGATTGGACAAGATGCTTCTTGAATTGTAGCAAAACAAAGAGGAGATCCTGTGACATCTCACTTTTCACACTTTTCACATCATCTATTAGCGTCTGAAAGTCTCGCTGCATACAAAGGAGCATAATATATCCCCTAGGAGGGTTTGACTAGTCGATGAATCGGAAGTTACACAAGTAAATGAGCCTGCCTATTCCAAACTGCATCTCATGCTATGTTTACTCGGGTAGGTGATTACACATGACAAAATTTCCATCCTGCAAACAGGTGCGTAGAACATTATTATACAATTGCAAGAAGCAACAACCAACCTAGAACAGCTATATACACTCTTAGGAACAAGCATGGCGTAAAAACATAGTATGCCCGGTTTATCTTGAAAAATATTTATCCTATTCCTCAAACACTACTACCCCTCCTCCGAACTCAACTATGGACACAAGGTGATGCATTCGGTCAAACACAACAAAGCTAACCATTCTAGCGCAACTGATATCCAAGAACCCATTCAGCTAAGGTAAACTAACTACTCCAAGCCTTAGAAAATGGTTATAAAGGCAATAAGCCATGATCAACCATATCTATCAAATTCACCTCAGTTTTCGAGCTTCCTGGCGGTCTTTCTGGTCCATCTCCGCTTTGACCCGCCTCTCCAAACCGCCTCTAGTGCCCCCATTGTCCTCCAACCCAACATTCCCCATTACTTTCCCATCCAGCGAGGCCACTGGCGGAGGCGGCTGCGCCGGCCCATCAAGGAAAGCCGCCGCCTTTCCCCCTTGCCATTGCTCCTCGCGGCCACAGTCCATCGGAGGGACGCAGAGCCGCAAATGGGGAAACAATATATGCAGGGGCCAAATTTACTCAAAATACATGTAAAAAGGGTGTTTTGGTTTTTCTTCTTCTTCTTTCTATTTTTCCTTTTATTAATAGTACCGAAAATCAAGACTCCAATATTCATCCCCCATATGTTGTTTTTCGTTACACGTATCTTACTTTTTCCTAAGATTTGTTGATTGAAAACTTTTTATTTAGTTAAAATCACGCGCCTGAAATCTTTAAAAGTGTCTGATAAAAAAAATCTTTAAAAGTGCAATAATTATGTATTTTTCAAATTTTAAACAACGCTATTTTTCTTTTTCTGGAAATTTTTGGAGGAAAACAGGAAAATAAAACCATATCTATACATATATTTATCCACTTATTCTAATATTACTTTAATAAAAGAAAGAAAATAGATGTATTTCTAAATTACTCATGTATTAAATAATACATGTTAAATATATTTAAGTCTCATTTCACACAATTTCTACCGTAGTTATCTATTTTTAACCTCCGTTAACAATCACCAAACCCTGTATTATAGAGAAAGGGCATTTAGAAAGAGACTTCGCTCTCCAATCTCTCACTTAGAGTATTAAACTAATTTTGTAAACTAATTTTTAGTATAGTTGGCACTACCTACATTCCTATGATTTCTTGGTGAGGTGAGCTCACCACTGGCCAGGGACTAGTCCTCTCCTTTGGCCGGTCGCTGGAGCAAGAGGAATGAGGGAGGAGGAAAAAAAGAGAAAAGAAAAGAAAAAAATCATAAAAAAAAAGTTATTAAAAAATTGTTCATTAGTGTCCACCTTAGGGCTAGTTAGCCAAATTTGGCCAAATGGACTAAATTGACATAATTATAAAAGATTGAGAATTGAATTGACAAAAAAAAAATATAGAATAGAATTGAAAAAATTACAATAGATTTAAGGTTTTTTTTTGGACAATTTTCCCTGGTCAAGTGACTTTTCTCTTCTTTTTCTCAGTCATGTGCCGGCATTTGCCCCAAAAGAGCATCGGGTTGGTAAAAGAAAGAGTGGGGCATGACAATAATAAAATAAGAAAAATTGAGAAACGGCATTTGCACCATTTCGTGTTCTTCTTTTGTTTTGATGGTTAAACACCATGCGAAACCTCGGAATCTTAGACACTAAATGGAGCCCAGCATCTTATAATCTTTGAACGAAATAAATATGCCTTTCTTTCTATTTATCTTTAATCTCGGAATACGTTTAAAGTGGGCCAGCAAAATCAATTTTTATTGAAATTTTGCTTTTTTAGTCTAACGTTCAATTTCGTCCGCCGAGCTATATTCATGCTTACTAGGATCACCTTAGTATAGATCGAATTCCATTTTGGGCATTTTATGGTGTTTTTATAAAGGGGTAATGTTTCGTTACCCGTAAAATAACTCATTTTGAGAGAGTGAGGGCTGCTCTAATATAAAACATCACATTTACATAATACCCTTGCCTTTTACGCGTTAGTCTCTCTTGGGAAATTGGTGAGAGCACTTCTAGACTTTCCTATTACCGCTCAGGGTCTGTCCTAAGGCATAACAACAAAATACCCTTTCCTTTTCCGCATTAGTCTCTCTTAGGATATTGGTAAGAGGACTTCTAGACTTTCCTAATACCCCTCACGGGGTCTTGTCCCGCAGGGGCAATAATAAGATCTTGTTTAATTTTTATCTTTAACGGCTTTGGGTTTTGTATGCACTATTAGTGACTTGACTTTAATAAAAATGGACAAGATTGTGTGATCAAACATTTTGGAAATGACAAGAAGATATATCAAAATGGCGCTAATTAGATTTTGCGTAACTAAATCAATAAGATCTCTAGCTCGTGGAAGATGAAATGACTTCTCGCGTCTCAATTAGCTCAAAATTAGCTTAAAATAGGTTAGTATTGATTTTTTAAAAAAAGGAACAAAAATATTCATATTCAATCGAGTCAATCAAATGTTGCGGATTGGGGGCTTGAAAAAGTCGGCGTTGAATGTTGGCAGAATCTTGCACGAGGCAGCGGAAGTTCTCCCTTGGCGAGCCATCGTCGTAACAAATGCCCCGCTCTCCATTCCGAAGGGATGGCCATGTTACTCGTAAAGCGCGACGTAAGAAAACTTGAAAATAAAAGAAAAATGGAAAATGTCGATGTGAGCACCAGGCTGTGTGGCCACCCACCTAATATGTTCTCACGTCATCGCGCTATAGTATTTTATCCAAACCCCCCCAAAAAAAAAAGAAAACTTAATATTTTCTCACGTCAACGCGCTCTATCATCCCCCTCCTTCTCTCTCTCTCTCTCCTCACTTTCATTCACTCCCTCATCATTACGAAGCAAGGCACAAGACTTCTCTCAACAATGGAGCGTTCCGCTTGGCCTAAGGGTCCGTTTGGGAACCACTTCCCAAAGCCCTTTGGAGGCCTAAAGATACTTGGGCAAATGCCAGCCCGTTTGGCAAAAACTTTGAGCCCGTTTTCTCCAAATGCCAGCCTTTGTGAAGCCGAAGCCCAAGGCAGTCCTCACCGCCTTGGGCTTTCGGCTGCTTTTTCGCATGCCCACGGAGGCACTTCATTCATTTTTTTTCCAAAATTGTCCTCACGAGTTTTTTGTTTTTCCGGTTCTTGCCCTTGTATGCGATACTGTTCATCTTCTCCGGGGAGCTTCGATTCAGTCCGAGTGCGAGGGGCCGGCGACCATCGAGGGTGGTGCGACCGACGCCGGGATGGCGTGACCGAGGTCCGGGTCGCCGCGACCCGGATCCGAGGCGGCAGCGGTCTTCTTCTTCTTCTTCTTCTTCTTCTTCTTCCGCAAGCGGTCGCCGGCGAGCTTCTTCTTCTTCCGGGATCTGGGTCGTGTGACCTCGCTATCCCCGATCCGGTCGCGGCGGCGTCGAGCGATCGGGGTGGCGAGGTCGCGCGACCCCGCCGCGACCCGCATCCAAGGCGACGAGGTCCTCCCGCGACCTTAACGCCCGAATCTAAGTCGCCGGAGGTTGAGGCGACGCGCGGCGACGCCGCCCCAGATCCGGGGCGGCGAGGTCGCGCGACCCGCAACGACCAAATTTGGTCGTCGGAGGTCGCGCGACCTCGCAACGACCAGATCTGGCCGTCGGAGGTCACACGACCCGGATCTGGGTCGCGCCGTCGCCGCGAGGTCGCCCGACCTCCGGCGGACCCAGATCTGGGTCGGGCGACCTCCGTGAAGGGCCACTGGGTCGCCAGGTCGCGACCCTCGCCCGAGGTCGCCCGACCAGCGGTCTCGCCGGTCCTTTCCGGGGCTGCTCGAGGGCCGCCGGCGGCCACCTTCCTCGCCGGTGACTGCCTGCCTTGCCGGTTAATATTTTTTATTTTTCTTTTGATAATTTTTTTTTTATCACCAAAGCCCTTTGCAAATATTAATTCCCCCAAACACCATTTTCCTCAAAGGTATTTCAAATGGGCTTTCAAAGTATAATTTACCAAACACACTTTGCATTTTGAAAAATACCTTTAACTCAAAGGTCTTTGCATTTTCCTAAAGGCTTTCCCCAAAAGCCTTCCCAAATGCACCCTAAGAGCCTCTCCTCCAGCCGCAAGCGCGAGATCCAGGAGCTCTGTGGCCAAAATCCCAAGAAGCTCAGAGATGCCTTCGACGCTCACTCTCAAACTGGCGATGACCCACGGCAGCCCTTGTTTGCGGGAGATCTGATCATCAGCGTCCTCGGGTCGTTCAGCGAATCAGCAGCAACACCTAATCCCTATCGAGCGGCTCTGAGTCCTATGAGGTCTTCCAGGTCCCGAGCAACGCCTTTGTCAGTTCCGAGGTCTCCAAAGGAAGTGAGAGCGTCAAGTCTCTGGTCCAGAGGTCTCCGGTAGAGAGCATCAAGCCCCCCCGTCCAGAGCTCATCGGTATCCATCTTGTGTGAGCAGTCGCTAGTGGAGGCTGCGACGGCGATATACGAGGGCAGAGTAGACGTGGCTTCGGAGATCCTGACGCGCTTGTCTACCGTGCCGAATCCCATGAGTGATTCAAAGCAGAAATTGATGGGATACATGTTGTTTGCGCTTAAATCATGCGTGAGCCCCATTGATTACCCCCCTCCCGAGGCGGAGTTGTTCACCGACGAACATTTGTAGTCGGTTTGGTCTCTTTACGAAATATTTCCTTGTTTCTGGCTCGGTTTCTTTGCAGCCAATCTCGCGATTTTGAAAGCTGCATCGGAGCAACCCTCCACTAACAAGCTCCATGTTATTGATTTCGATTTTGCACTGGAACGACAGTACAGCCGACTCCTAGACGAGCTGTCCCTTCGTCAAACGTGCAATCAATTCACCCTCAAGATCGCGAGCCTTGATGAGCCGTCCCTGTGTCAGGCGGGCAATCAATTCACCCTCAAGACCACGGTGCTTGTAGACAGCTTCTACGGTGAGAAGAGGCTCAGGATGCTTGGGGATCGACTGAGTTTACTCACGGCCAAAAAGGGAGTTAGGTTAGTATTCAACATCGTGAGCCAGAAGCTTAGCGAGTTGAGCCGCGACTCGCTAGGCTGCGAGCCCGACAAGGTGCTGGCGGTGAACTTGGCGTTCAAGCTGCACAGAATGTAAGAATTATTGTGACCCACATGATATGATTTATTATATGGTTTAATAATTATTGAAATACTATAAAATAAATATTTATTGGTTACGAGAAGTTGCGACTCTAATAAAATGAAATGGTATATCGCTTTGATGGAAGGCACCTTTTCAACGAACGTATAAATAGAGTCCGGTCCTCTCTCCACCGATATGAACAACAATAACCGAAAGGAATTGGGTATTCTCTCCTCCATCGACAAAATACATTAAAGTATAGTGGGTTAAAGGAGAGAAATCGGATTTTTCTTTTGGTTTGAGATTCTTCAGTTTTCTACAGCGATCATCATCAAGTGTAGCGTTATTGATAAATGTATGTCTTCATCTATTTGTGAAAATCATGAAGATCAAAGATCATTGTTTTTATTTTGAATTTCCGCATCAAAGTATTATATGTATAATCTAACAATTGGTATCGGGCGTGGTTTATGATCTCATAATTTTTCGTTTATAGAAATATTATGATTTATGTATGATGATTCATTGAACGATCCCGCTCGTACTATATGTTATTGTTGAAATGCTTTCGGAGGGTTCTCGAAGAAAATCCGAATGATGTTTTCATGGAGAAAATGGCGAAAAATGACAAAGGAATCGCCTCGTCGCGCGGGAAGAAGGCGCATGGATCCCACGCGCCGCGCCGTCAAGCACGCAAAAACGCTGCGTGCGTGCAACCGTTGGCGTGTGGAGCCCACACGCGCGGAACCGCGTGGCGGTTGGTGGGCGCGTGCAACACATGCGTGCGTGCGGGGCACGTGCCCACGGCAGTGCCGTGCACGCGCCAAACGCGCCCGTGCGGGCACGCGCCTACCGAGGACGAAGGCATGTGCTCGGCACGTGCCTAATGTCCCTGCGCGGCACTTTTACGCTTTTACCCCTCCCGCAGCTCCTAATTACCGTTTTGCCCTTCTTTTGATAGTTATTTACAGTTATGCCCCTGTTTAATTTATAATTACGATTCTGCCATTACTAATTATTTACCATTTTGCCCCGGATTATAAATTTACGATTCTGCCATTATGGAATTATGATTTTACGATTTTACTCTTATGCTTTGATTACGGTTTTGTCCTTGTGTGCAATTTGGTAAATATTTGTATTTTACAATATTAAAAATTCATATTATGAATAGTTTGTTAGTCACCAAAGTGGCCAAACTTTGAAGTCTTTTAAATTTTTGATATTGTAAATTGTTTTATTCAATTACCCATGATTAATTGATGCTATATATGAAATTGATATGTTTTATATCATTATTGGAGTTATGGGTATATTGAAATTTATTTATTATAAGAACTTAGGGATTAACCCAAAGGTTAATTATTTTCTTATAATTCATGAACATGATGGTTGATAATTAATATGACTTATTAAATTTATTTATATATCCAATGATAACAAATAAATTTTAATAAGATATATTTACAATTATCAAATAAAAGTTATTAGCATCATTATGGTATATATATATATATATATATATATATATATATATATATATATATATATATATATATATATATATATCATAGGATCACCCAAAGGTGGGTGATCCTATGATGTACATGTGTCATTTAGTTTGAATCTGATTAGGTGACATTCTCAAAGCATTAATGTATGAGTATTTTCTTGCACATTTGTAGTATATGTACCCGTTTCACTCCATTCGCACGCCTCATCCGTTCCTTTATTCAATGAGATAAATTTTCCTGATTGGAGTGAACAAGTCCAATTTTACTTAGGTGTCATGGATCTTGATTTAGCGCTTCAAGCTGAGAAACCAGCTGTTATTACTGATGAAAGTAGCGATGATGAAAAGTCTTTCCATAAAACTTGGGAAAGATCGAACAAACTGAGCTTAATGTTTATGCGAATGACAGTTACAAACAACTTAAAGACTTCTCTTCCCAAGACTAACAATGCTAAGGAATTTATGAAATTTGTGGAAGAGCGTTCTCAAACTGCTGATAAGTCACTTGCTGGTACATTGATGAGCACACTGACCACCATGAAATATGATGGTTCGCATACCATGCATGAGCATATACTTGAGATGACGAATTTAGCAGCAAAGTTAAGGACTTTGGGAATAAACGTGGATGAGTACTTTTTAGTATAATTTATACTTAATTCCTTGCATCATGAGCAATATAGATCATTTCAAATGAATTACAACACTATAAAGGATAAGTGGAATGTAAATGAATTGGCTAGTATATTAGTTCAAGAGGAAACAAGGATAAAGAATCAAAAAGCTCATTCTGTTCATCTCTCAAATCATCAAGAAGTTCGAAAGAATTTCAAAAGGAAAGGTGGAAGGAGCAAGAAGAAAGAACTACATGTCTTGAATGACTCTTCAAAGACTTCTCAAATCCCCAAGAAAGAACACAATCTTGTTAAGTGTCATTTTTGCAACAAAATTGGACACTTGAAGAAAGATTGTCTGAAATGTAAGGCTTGGTTCAAAAAGAAATGTAAGTCTTGTGCTTTAGTATGTTTCAAAAAACTTTACTAAAATTCCTCATAATACTTGGTGGATTGATTTTGGTGCTACCACTCATGTGTTAAATATGATGCAGGGATTTCTTACGATCCAAACCATAAAGCCAAATGAAAGTTATGTGATTACGGAGAACAGAAACAAAGCTCCAATTGAAGGTATTGGCACTTATCGTTTGATCTTAGATATTAGGCATTATTTGGATTTGTTTTGAACCCTTTATGTACCTACATTTTCTCACAATTTAGTTTCTTTGCCAAGACTTGATGTAGCGGGATTTTATTGTAAATTTGGATCTGAATCTTTCTGTCTATTTAAGAGTGATACTCTTATTGGAACTAGAATTTTATGTGATGGTCTCTATAAATTTAGACTTTATTATACTTTTGTTGAGACACTAATGACCTTGCATCATAATGTTGGTACTAAATGAAGTTTGGTGAATGAAAATTCTGCTTACTTGTGGCATAAACGTTTGGGTCATATATCTAAGGAAATAATGCAAAACTTAGTGAAGAATGAAATTTTTCCAAATTTAGATTTTACTGACCTTGGAGTGTATATTGATTGTATTAAAAGTAAACAAACAAAGCACACTAAGAAAAGTGCCACAAGAAACACATAGCTTCTTGAGATTATACATACTAACATATGTGGTCCTTTCGATGTTCCATATTTTGGTAATGAAAGCTATTTTATAACATTTATTGATAATTTTTCACATTATGGTTACATTTATCTATTGCATGATAAGTCTCAATCAGTGAATGTACTTGAAGTGTATATTAAAGAGGTTGAAAGGCAATTAGATAGAAAGGTGAAAATAGTAAGATCAGATAGAGGCGGTGAATATTATGGAAATATGATGAATCGAAACAATGTCCAGGTCCATTTGGTAAATTCCTTGAAAGACATGACATTTGTGCTCAAGACACAATACCAGGTACACCACAACAGAATGGTGTAGTAGAAAGGCGTAACCATACTTTAATGGAAATGGTTAGGAGTATGATGAGTCATTCATCTTTACCCTTATCTTTGTGGGTGTATATTTTAAAGACTTCTATGTATTTATTAAATAGTGTTCCTAGTAAGGCAGTTCCAAAGACTCCATTTGAACTGTGGACGGAAGGAAACTTAATTTACGACATCGGCATGTTTGAAGTTGTCAAGCAGAAGTAAGAATTTATAATCCACATGAAAAGAAATTGGATTCAAGAACGGCCAGTGGTTATTTCATTGGTTATGCAAAGAAATCCAAATGGTATAAATTTTATTGTCCTAATCATAGTACAAGAATTGTTGAATCTAGAAATGCTAGGTTCATTAATAATGGTGACATTAGTGGAAGTGAAAGAATGCATGATGCTTGCATTCAAAAAGTAAAGGTAGAAATTCCTATACCCAAAGCTTCTAAAGTTGTTGTTCCCGATATTATAGTACAATCTAACAATAATCGAGAACAATAAATTAATGAACAAACACTCCATAATGGAGATGTCAATATTGAACCTCCAATAGCTAAGTCACAAGAAATATTATTAAAAAGATCTCAAAGAGAAAGGAGATCGGCTATTTCGATGACTACATGGTTTATTTACAAGAGTCGAAATTGACTTAGGAATTGGAAATGATCTAGATTCATTTTCTCAAGCCATGAAATGTGAAGATTCTAATGAATAGTTTAATGCCATGGAAGAAGAGTTAAAATCCGTGCATCAAAATCAAGTTTGGGATATTGTTGAATTGCCTAAAGGATGTAAGAAGGTCGGGTATAAATGGGTCTTTAAGACCAAGCGCAACTCAAAAGGCAATATTGAACAACATAAAGCTAGACTTGTTGCAATGGGTTTTATGCAAAAAGAAGGCATTGACTATAAAGAGATATTTTCACCGGTTTCTAAGAATGACTCACTTAGAATCATTATGGCTTTGGTTGCTCATTATGACTTGGAGTTACACCAAATGAATGTAAAAACCGCATTTCTTAATGGGAATTTAGAAGAAGAGGTTTATATGGACCAACCCGAAGGCTTTTCAGTTAAAAGAAAGAAACACATGGTATGTAAATTAAAGAAGTCAATATATAGACTTAAACAAGCTTCCCGACATTGGTATCTTAAGTTTAACGATATCATAACTTCATTTGGATTTAAAGAAAACACTGTTGATCGGTGTATATATATGAAGATTAGTGGAGCAAGTTTATTTTTCTAGTTTAGTATATTGATGATATTTTGCTTGTTGCTAATGATCTTGGTTTGTTATATGAAACCAAGAAGTTTCTCTCTAAGAATTTTGAAATGAAGGATATGGGAGAGGCAACATATGTGATAGGAATAGAAATATTCCGTGATAGATCACAAAGATTGTCTCGTAAAGCCTACATCGAGAAAATTTTAGAGATATTTAATATGAGTAAATGTTCAGCAGAATAGTTCCAATTCAGAAAGGTGACAAATTTAGTCTTATGCAATACCCGAAAAGTGAATTGGAACGAGAACAAATGAAAAATATTCCTTATGCATATATTGTAGGGAGCTTAATGTATGCATAAACTTGCACCGCACCAGACATCGGTCTTGCTGTCGGAATGCTTTGGGCGATATTAAAGTAATTCTGGAATGGATCATTGGAAAGCTGAAAAAAAAAAGTTCTTAGATACTTGCAAGGAACGAAGAATCATATGCTCACTTATAAAAGATCCGATCATCTCGAGGTGATTGCATATTCAGATTCAGACTTAGCCGGATGTGTCGATACAAGAAAATCAACGTTTGATTACTTGTCTCTTCGGCTAGAGGGGCAATTTCATGGAAGAGTGTGAAGCAGTCGCTTATTGCTGCATCCACTATAAAAGTTGAATTTTGGCATGCTTTGAGGCCACAATTCATGGATTATGGCAGCGGAATTTTATTTCAGGACTTGTGATTGTCAACAAGTATTGCCAAGTTACCGCAAATTTATTATGATAACTCTACAGCAGTTTTTTTCCCTAAAAACGATAAGTATTCTAAGGGTGCTAAGTATATAGAGATCAAATACTTGTTTGTCAAAGAAGAAATTCAGAAACAAAGAGTGTAAATTGAGCACATTAGCACTAATCTTATGATAGCAGATCCCTTAACAAAAGGATCAAGCTGCCCAAAATATTTAATGAGCATATTGAAAAGATGGGCATTATTGGACGTCATTAATGTTTGTATTATGATTGTATTGAGTTTATATATTTGATACTTTGAGCTTACTTACGTGTTTCTGATATTTCTTGTTTTCTATTTAGTATACATTATGAAAATAGATAAATGTAAAATGGGATAGTTTCTAAAGAAACATTATGGTTGGACTATTATTATACTTCTCATTTATGGATCATTTTAAGTAAAGTGTTATAGTTGTAGTACATAGAAGGGACTATGTCGATTAATGACATACAACCGCTATGACTCACATTAGTTTTATTTACTTAATTGTGATTATTATGTGATTGCCAATTTAATGAAATTTTAGAGCATAATGTTATTGTGCGGTTGACACCTAAATTTTGACTACCCGTTTAGTCATTTATCGCATTAAGAAATTATGGATTAATTTTAACCCCTAAAAAAATATTAATTAATTAATTAATTGCATAACATTTAGTTATAGGTGCATTTATTTTTATTTGCATTTACTTGGACCGGTGGTGGATGGGTCGAATTAGTGATTTTGGGTTTTAAATTAATAGGCTGGACTAAGCCCATGAAGAAAATTAACCCAAGCTCGTCGTTATATTTAATTAATTATCTTGTGAAATTTAAGATTTGATGCGATATTATGATGATTTTTGGAAATTAAAAAAAAAATAGCACTATAATCTTATCTTTATTAATAGATGATAAAATTGGGGGAGAATATTTTTGAGATAAGGAAAATAAGAAGATTTTTATGATTAGGAGGTTATAGGAAAATCTTCGTGTATATTGAAAAGTGGATGAAATATTTCACGAAGATCACATCTTATTTGCCTATAAAGGGAGCCGTGTATGATGAGAAATGAGGGGAGGCTTTTTCGGTTTTTGGGGAAAGAAAAGAACACAAAAAGTCAAAATTGAAAGAGGAGTGGGAAGCCGTCCGTGGAGGTTGAAAGGAAAGAAGAGAAAAGGTCAAAAGCAAAAAGCTTCTGCAGAAAAGGAAAGGGGCGAGAGAGGAAGGGACGTGCAACAGGAGAGAGAAAAAAAAAAAAAAAAAAAAGAAGAGAAATCCTAGCACTATTCATCATCTTCTTCGACGCTTCCCGTTGGCTGGCCGCCCACCGAGCCACCGCCACCGCTGCGCCGACGCCGCATCTCCAAAGTGATGACTCGACGCCGAGCCGCTCCTTGCCGTCGCGACTAGTCCCGACGCCGGAGCCGCTCGCCGATCCGTTGCGCGCCTCCACCTCGCCGGCGCCCCGCCTCGACGACCCGAAGCTCCGACGCTCCACCCTCCGCAAGTAGGCCCGAGCCATGCCACGCCCGAGCCTCCTTCCCCGCGCCGACGTAGCCGCCGGTCTCCTTCCGCGAGCCCCGTCGAGCCTCACCGCGCCTCACCAGCCCGCAAAGCCGTCTCGCGCACCACATGCCACGACGCCGTTGGCCCCGCCCGAGCTCACCACCACCGAATCTAGATCCGTGCCACCCCGGCGCCGCCTCCGCCTCGACTCCCAAATCGACGCCGCCCCGAAGCCAGCCGCTACCGCCGCGCAGCTCTCACTCTACCTCCGACGCATCCACCCGACGACCCGCGAACACACCTCGACGGCCCGACGCCATCTCAGCCCGCGGCCGTCGCTTCGCTCGTGATCCGGAGCCTGGTCGCTGTCGTCGTCGATCGGCAGCCCGCAACCTCGGCGGACCTTCCCCGACACCATCAAATCTGGCGGCTCGCGCAGCCTTTATCGCCCCCACCAGCTCGAGCGGTGCATCTCACGCCCGAGCGACGCCCGACCACCTCCGTTCCGAGTCTCCTCGCTGGAGCTCCTCATCGTGCACCCGTTGTGCCCTCGCCGAAACTCTAACGCCGGCCATCCTCCACCGGGTGCCGTCCACCATTGTTGCCTTTTTTTTCAATTTCCTTTTTAGGTGATTTACTTTTTATCCTTTTATTTTTATTTATTTATCTAGTTATTTTAAGTGCTGTCATTCTTGCTTAAGTTAGAACATGGGATGTCAATTTTAATTATTTGTATAGTTTAGGCATTATCCTTAAGGTTTTGCCCAAAACTATATAATTATTAATTTGGTCCGTAAGACGTCGGATCATTTTTTTAATTATATTAATTTTTGGGCATTTTGATGATATTTTAATCATTATAGTTATTAATTTGATCCGTAAGACTTCGGATCAAATTTTTAATTTTTTTTTGTCGTGGTGTTTAGGGTTAAAGTAATCGTTAATTTGACCTGTGAGATAACAGTTTATTTTTTTGATTATTTTAATTCTTTATTTGATTGAATGCCTTGATTAGTTTAAATACAATGTTTATTTGATAATTGCTTGTTTTGGAGAACCACTAAAAAATCCAAAAAAATATTTGAATTAGGATTCAGTTTGTTTTGGAATATTTATTGTTATCTTGCATATCTAGAATATGGATTTTATTCCGAAATTAGAAAAATATAAAAAAAAAAAAAAAGCAAAAAGTGCATTCATTTAGGTTGTTAGTTTTATCATTATTTGAATTGCATGTGAAATTTTAATTTCGAAATTAATATAAAAATACAAAAAATCATCATGCATATATCATGTTGAATTAGGGCATTCTTTGCACGTCATTACATATTAGATAAATTGCATGTTAGATTAAGATAATATCTTGGTTTAAATTAGGATTTAATGTGACTTGATCCTTAGTTTAAATTAGATAGAATTTTAATCTAGCTAGATCATTTTTGCATTTTTAAAAATAGAAATATCAAATGCACGTCATTTAGTTTTTATTAGGTTCATTTAATTAAAACTTCCTCGTCATTAGACTAAGTCATTTAATAAATGTCGCATGATATATAACTCACATACTAAATTGTATGCTGTATGTCATAATTTTGTATGTCATTGCATCGCATTGCATGTCATTAGAGTTAGGTCATTTAAATTGCATTTAATTATTGCATTTCTTCATGTCATATAGTTTAGATCGTACTGCCATGTCATATTAGATTATTAGCATGCATTGCATGATTTTCATTAAATAAAGTGAAAACAAAAATTGAAATTGCGTGTTAATTAGAAATCATATCTAGGGTTGCTGATGTGAATTCTGATTTGACAATGCGTAGATGCTTTTGTTGCTTCTAGGTATGTTTTGCATTATTTAATTGCTTTCTTGAGTGTTAAATTGGTGGTATGCGCACATGTATGATCACCTCACATGTTAGGAAGTTAAATTAAAATCAATTCAATTGCCAAACATTTTTTTGAAAATGAAATAAAAAGGTACCGAAAGGGCACTAGGATAGTCTCGGGTGCAACCAAGTCCCCGGACTCATTATTTCTGGTTCGTAGGAGTAAAGTAAATCTCCCGTTACTTTACTTGAGTTTCTAATCGACCCACCAAAAATAGATTAGTAGCAACTTCTGATTGAAAATCATTTGCATGTTAAGAATTCAAACCTAAGTCGCGAATTGGTATGAGCTTGGGAGAGCCCGAGCTAAGCTTAAAGACTTAGTAATCCATTAACCTAGTTTTAGGTAGTGAACCCAAAAAAATTGGGTCGCGACATGCATATTATAGTCTTTATTAAACCATGAAAAGAAAATCATATGGGTCAAGTGGGAGAATGTAAGAATTATTGTGACCCACATGATATGATTTATTATATAGTTTAATAATTATTAAAATGCTATAAAATAAATAATTATTGGTTACGAGAAATTGCGACTCTAATAAAATGAAAAGGTGTATCGCTTTGATGGAAAACACATTTTCAACGAACGTATAAATAGAGTCCGGTCCTCTCTCCACCGATATGAACAACAATAATTGAGAGGAATTGGGTATTCTCTCCTCCATCGACATAATACATAAAAATATAGTGGGTTAAGGGAGAGAAATTGGATTTCTTCTTTTGGTTTGAGATTCTTCGGTTTTCTACAACGATCATCATCAAGTGTAGCGCTATGGATAAAGGTATGTCTTCATCTATTTGTGAAAATTATGAAGATAAAAAATCGTTGTTTTTACAATGTTATAACTCCAAGATATCAGTTTGTGCTTTGGCTTATAACCAGGAACCGTCTTCCTACACAAAGCCTTACTCTTATTGCATGGCGGTATTAGGGATGCGATGTGCCCCTTTTGCAAAGTAACTCCGGATTCTATTGATCATCTGTTTTTTCATTGTAGCATAACAGCTAGTTGTGCCTTCTCTTGGGTCGCCAAATGCAACCTCCCTTGGAGGAATGGGACTTGAGCTAACAACCTCTACTGGGCTATAAAGTTCCTATCCGAAAGGACTTCTATCATTCTATTGCCTGATTCTCTTTTGGGGCTCTTTGCCACCTTATTTGGAAATATAGGAATGAGATTCTCTTTAGAAACTATACCTTCACACTTCCGGCCGTGAAGAACCACCTTATTGAAGTGGTTAAGGATAAGGCTTTAACCTTCTCGAATGTTGAAGACAACCCAAGAAACAGCAGACTTCAACGTAGCTGGGGGATAGACCCTTGCATCTTCTCTTCTACTCCGGTGCATCCATAATATTTCCAAATTGGAGTGGTGGTGCAGAATGGTCGCTACTGTTTGTTTCGATGCTGGCTTTGATTCCTGCCGGTTGTCTCGTTCTTTCCTTTTGGGTGATGACGTTTTGTTTGGTTTTGGATGCGATTGCCTTTGTTTGGACGGCTGGTCACCTTCTTTTGGTTTTTTTTTGTCCTTTTGGTTGTGGCTGTAGTTGTGCGGCTTAACCACGTTTTGTGCCTTGTTGGCTTCCCTTCTTTGTTCTCTCGACACCCTTCCACTCATTATACCTCTGTTCATTATGAGTGTTCGTTTTGGTGCCCTTTTTGATGTAATTATTGGTTTTGGCTTAATATAATTACCTTTCACCAAAAAAAAAAAGATCATTGTTTTTACTTTGAATTTCCGCATCAAAGTATTATATGTATAATCTAACACAGAATGCTAGATGAGAGCGTGTCCGTGGAGAACACGCGGGACGATCTCCTCTGGCGAGTGAAGGGGCTAGCGCCACAGGTGGTGACGCTGGTGGAGCAGGAGATGAACGGGAACACGGCGCCATTCCCGATGCGCATGGGGGAGGCGCTGGCATATTACGGGGCGCTGCTCGAGTCGATCGAGTCTGCAATATGGACGAGGAACTTGGAGCTAGAGAGGGCGCAGGAGGGGCTGTTTCGGAAATTGGGGAACTCGGTTGCTTGCGAAGGTAGGGACCGGATTGAAAGATGCGAGGTGTTCGAGGAGTGGAGGGCCCGCATGGGGATGGCTGGGTTCCAGTTGAAGCCACTGAGTCCACACATGGCCAAATCATTGAAGCTGTTGCTCGATTGCTGGAGGACCTTTGAGCCGAGATTCACGGTGAAAGAAAAGAATGGCGGGTTTTGCTTCGACTGGCGCGGCCGAACTCTCACCGTCGCATCTGCTTGGCATTAACCGAATTGACATACGTATGTGTATGTCATGTGCGGCGATGGGATGTGATATTTATAATGTATTTTTTTCGAGGTGTTTTTCATGAGAAAATGGGAAAAGAAGAAGAGAATCCCATTTCCCCACCCAAGCGACTGAGTAATAAAAAGAGAGATGTTTGGATTTGAGGGGAAAAACATTCCCGTGCGTTGCATTCATTTCTCGTGTTATTCGATTTGTTTCGTTTGGCGTGTATTGAATTCTTGTGCACACTCTTTCTTCTCCGTCAATAGCTATTGTGGGGCTCCACCTGTTACATCATTTCTGGAGGTTCGTAGTAGTTTGCAGCTTAGCTCGAGCTCCAATTCTGCTCAGTCTTTCAGGAGAGGGACAGGGAGGGGGAGAGGGGGAGAGAGAGAGAGAGAAAGAGTGAGAATGTCGCTCATTATTTTATTTGCATCGTCACACCAGGGATAAGGAGAGAATTGTTTTCACAGCTATTTGTACCTCCATTTCCTTAAGACTTAAGTCTTGGTTTTCAGTAGCTGATATAACATTTTAAGTTGATTCCTTACATTTTCTTTCCATTTTGAGATTGAGTAGTTTTATGAGTGATTTGTCTTTTTTTTTAAACTGAAAGCCAAAATTAATTTTCGACATGAGTGATACTTAACGTGGTAAGACACTCATATTTGTCCTTTAGTTTCTGTCCATGATGGTGATATCATGTTTCCTGGTTGAATAGAGGAGGTATATTACTTGTCCGCCAGTACTTTGCCTTTGAGTGTCCTTCCTCAAGCTGGCACTTACACTTAAAAAGCCTTGCGCAATCTCCAAAAAATAACACAGGGACCCTTGCTTCATCTAGCAGCTCTTGCTATGCTGCGGAATCAAAGTCTAAGCTCGACCCTAAACCCGAATTCTTCATTGTTTTGAAGGGTCTCGTGAAACGCAATGCCACAGTCAAACAAACATTGAGGCAAGTGGATCAATTGAACTCTAATTTGGAAGAGGGTGAATAGGGAAAGGCGTTTGAGGAGAAAAGGGAAGGTTCACATAGAGATGATGCAGAGAGACGGTTAGCTGCGATTGGAATTGCGAAGGGGCGGGATTTGTCCAGGTGGTTGTTTCCCAATCAGGCAACGCCAAATGTGATAAGGATGTAGAGAGAACAGCTGAGGCAATAGCGGGCAGCTGTGCCGGACTATACTCACTGGATGGAGGGTGTAATCATAGCATGGCTGAGGGCTTGAGCGACAAGGAGCTGGAGTTTCAAGGGCGAATTTCCATGTTCGGAGATAAGATTGAGGGTGGAAAGAAAGGTGTTTTCGAGAGTTTTGATGATAGGGCGATGGATGTGCCCTTAAGAAAAGAGACTGAGCATGAGAACGACGAAGACAAGATATGGGAGGAGGAGCAGTTTAGGAAGGGATTAGGGAATGTTGACGTCCAAAATTTTCGTCGACATTTTAAATAAATAATTTGCAAAAAAAAAAATTGAAATGAAAATGAAAAAAAAAAAAAAAGAGAAAAGGGAGAAAAGAGACAAAAAGAATAAAGAGCCAAAAAGATTTTAAAAAATGATGAATGAATGAATGAAAACATAAAAAAGAAAACAAAAAGAAAACAAAAGAAAACAAAAAAAATGAAATGAAATGAAAAGAAATAAATAAGAAATAAAGGAAACTCTAAAAGAAAAAAAAAAAAGTGGGGAAAGGAGGATCTCTCTGGGAATCGTGAACAGGGGGCTCTCTCTTGCTCGCTCTCTCGGGCTCTCTCTTTGGGGGTTTCGCGCACGACGGACTCGGAGGAGGAAGCTCTCTCTCTAAAAATTGGGGCGCGAATTCTCGCGGGAGGGGGTTTTTCGGCTGGCTCTCTCTCGCTCGGGGAGGCTCTCTCGGATTCTCTCTGAATCTCTCTCTCTCTCTCGCTGGGGAGCTGGCCAAAAACCGAAAAATACCGGGGAATCTCGGACGAGAGAAGCTGGAGGAAGCAGCCGGCCATCACCGCCTCTTCGTGGCAATCGCTGCCCTAGCGATCGCCTCCCTTGTGATCAGCATCGGATCCGACGATCCTTGAACCCTAAAAGGAGAGCAACCGCTGGCCAAGGAGTTCGAGGCGCGGGGCTCGATCCGACCGATCGGCGGTGGCGACAGGGACAATGACAACGGCAGCGGATCCAGTTCTTTCTTGGAGATCAGATGCTTGCTTGCTCGATCGGGGATTCTCTCTCTCGGTTCTCTGATTCGGCGGATCGCTCTTGGAGATCGGGGATCGTAAGGGAGGCTCTCGATCGCTCTCGGTTCTTTGGTTCAGACGCTCGCTCGCTCGATCGTGATCTCGCTCTCGGCTGGATCTGATATTCTTGTCACGGACCGCGTCTTTTCGGGGCTCGAGGTGCAAAGTTTCGGATCCGCGCCAAGTTTGGGGTCTCGGCTTAGCTCCAAGGGTAGAGCTCCGAGACCGATCGGCGGCGTTGGCGGCGGCTTGGTCATTTCCTTATTCTCTTTTCCGGTGATTTCACACGTAAGAAAGCTCGGCGACGATTTCTCTTTAATCAAGTCATTTCCGAGGGTTTTTCCTCACAAATCTCGGCAAGTCTCATTCAGATTACAGACATGTTTCTTTTGACAAAGTTTTTTTTTAGAAGTCATCTCTGTACCTCCATCCCCTAAAGTTTTCCTTTGCTCCCTTTGAACATGTATTTCTTCACGCCGACGGACGATGGAGGATTCTCCTCTTGTCGATTCAGCCATTGAACCGACCAAACCCGACATCTTCCTAAAACGAGATTGAAAACCATTGAAATCGCCGCGCCTGCCAAGTGGAGCACGAGTTTGTTCTACGGCGTCAGGAGGAACGCTCTCTTTTACAGTTGTGGTTCCCGGTGACCGGTGAAGTCAGGTGAGATGTTTATTTTGCTTCTTTTAGATTTTGATCAGCTCTGTAGAAGAAAGTAAGAACCTGGTTCTGCATCGCTGAATTTTGACCTTTTATGAGAAGCTAAGGGAAAGTTTAGTTGGTAGTTGTTTTCTTACTTGTTGTGATGCAAGAGCAAGCTGAGCAGGAATAGAATAGAACCGCCCCTCGCAGTGATCCTCTTGTTTCTTTTTAGCTTCAAAGCCTTAAGCCTTTTTAGTTGTTCCTCCTCCTGATTAAGACTCGTAAGAGCAAAAAAAAAATGGTAATCGAGTCTTAGTAAAACACACCTGAAATGATGGTTGTCGTCATGCTTCTATTAAACGACATTAGATGCTCTGTTCTTGTATAGATTGTTTTGGTTGATTGAATATATCTTTGCTCTTGAATTTTTAGAAAAATATGCATGGTGAATCTGATAATATTTTTCTTTGAAATTGATTGTGGCATCTGTTGTATACTTTCTGATGGACCAAGTGAATATAACAGAGGCATAGGGGTTCACAAGGTTTACAAGCTTCAGATTTTGTATGTCGTCATGATGATCATTTTTGACTATCAATTTGACGTCAATTGAACTCAACTTCTCTTAAGAAGTGGGCTTGTTTTAATCTTTCCTATGATGCTGATCTGACATTGGTAAGCACCTTAATTTGATGATCAATGATCACGAACTTGAGGTTGATTGAGTTTATTTCTATTAATCTGCAATTTCGTGTGTTTGTGACAGACTTTCTGTTTTGGCTTAAATGAGGTGATAGATGAGGCTTTCTGGTCTTGAGCCCTTTTAGACATAGCAAATAGACTTCTCAGGCTTCGATTTGATATGTCGCATGCCCTGAATAGACATCATCCGGTCATCGAAAAATACCGACAAAGTCTGTCAATTCTGCAGTAGTTTTTTAGGTTGATTTGCTGTTTTGACCTGCTGCAATTTTCTGTTTTGACCGGAACGAGCTGGAAGATGATGTTATTAGGACTTAATGTCTTCTAGAGACTTGTAATAAGCTTCTCAAACTTTCCATTGACATATTATATGTGCGATTCGGTCATCATTTGCCCTGCCTTTCCTTTTTTCAAATCGAGCTTTGAAATCTGGAATTTGTCTTGAACTGTAATGCTATCTTTTCTGTGGATAGTTGTCGTTAGTCTTAAGATGAGATAGTAGATTTGTCCCAATTGCTTTCAATATGTTGTAGAATGCCGATGTGACATGCTACTATGATCTATTCTTGATTGACTTGTTCATGTTCTTAATATTTTTAGAAATTCATGCGTTAGGAATCTTGAGGTGCTTCCTTCATGGAATGACATCCTTTATCAATTGTCTACAAAACGGTTTAGGTATCATGTGGGTTACACATTGATTGCTCCGTTTGCCTTAAATACATATGTTGAGTGAATTCAATGGTGCAAGTTTTGGAATAAGTGATCTTTAGTGGGTTCATTCATTGTTTTGGGTTGATTGAGGACCAAGGTCATATGGCTTGAATGTTTGTCATGTTATATGCTTTGTGTGTGATCGTTATATAGATGATTTAGGTGTAATACATAATGATGCTAAATCTTGAGATTTCACTTAGAATTTGATCTAGAAGACTTTGTGACTTTAATCACTCTTTGTGAACATAAAAGAATGTCTTGCTTTTGATTGTTTTGATACGTGATGATTGTTTCTTTCATTTGTATGCATCTAATCATCCAGATTTTCTAGATTAGGTTTAGAATAGGATCCAAAAAGTGGAGAAGAAGTGAAGATGGTGGAGGTCGATGTCCACTCCGACCGTTATTCTGTAATATTCATTTTCTCCCGACATATGTCTCGAGTTCCTTGTGTTGTATAAAACCCGACGAGTTGCGGGTTTTCCCTTTTTCTTTTTTTAATTGTGTCTTCTCTTTTATATTTTTAGAATTGCATAATTAGGTTTATTGCTTTCTCTTGATTGTTTACTTCATGTCTTGCAATTTCAATTTCATTAGTTGTTTTCCTTTCTATTTTTTTAGAAATAGAATAGCATGAAAATGATCAACCACGCATGATCACTTAAACCTAGGAATTGATGATCCCGAAAATGTAAAAAGAAACGTATGGACATGTTAGGAAAACACAACATACTGTTTAGGTACCGAAAGGGCGCTAATAGCAATATTAGCGTAACCCAAGTCCCTGAACCTAGATATCTGGTTGCGTAGGAATCGAGGGAACACTCCCGACCCTCGATTGGGTTTCTAGCCGAGCCCCAAAGTTAAGGCTAGTGGCGACTCCCGTCTATTTTTAGGTTGTCATAAATAAGTAGATCGTATAAATAAATCCGCTGTCACGCGGGGTATGAGTTTCGATGAAACTCACTATGGTTTAGCATACTTGATGTGGGAGTAACCCAAAGGATGAAGTGATGCCATCCTAATGGGTTAAGCGTACTATCGAGAGGGCTACCATGGTAAAAGTACCCTTTAATTCGATATCCACATTCGACTCATTTTTTTTTTAGGTGTGTCGCTTATGTGGGTATGGATCGCGACATTCCGCTGTCACGCGGGGTACGAGCTTGGGAGAGCTGACGATCTCATGGAGGGAACTCATGAGAGGCTTGATCCAAAAGGCGAGGTGATGACGTCTTTTGGAATGCAAGCCGTGAGGGAACTTTCGTGATCAAGTACCCCTAAATCCGACCTTTCCCCCTTTTCTCTCCTCGCGATAATGAGGATTCGAGGGTGGCGAGATCGGGTCGTGACAGGCTTGGCGACTCCCGGGGATTGAACCCGAATCTCTGGTTACTAGGTTAAGAGGACTTGAAGCCATTTAAAAATGGTTATTATGTTTTAACTAACATGTCTTATGTAGGATCGCCTTGCATGTCAAAGTCGCGTGGAAAATGAGGTTAGTCGCTAACCTCGTGTTAAATGGTTTTGTAGGTGGGAGTCATAAGGGGAGGCGTGCTTGTAAACCCCTTGTTTTGCAGGTGGTGTGAGGATGTATGAATGTATGTGTGTTTATATTGAAGTGTTAGATGTTTAAATTTAAATGCATGTTTACAAGCTTTAGCACGACACCGCACACACAACCGCAGTCTAAAACGCTGATCGCCCAATTTAGGGCCTTAGGAGGGTTTATGGATGGAATCTGCGAGTGGATGCTCGTGGTAATCCATTACTTACATAAACCCGCTCATCCCAACTGATAAAGATAGCACTGACCGACGATAGTAGCGGTGGGTAAACTATCTTTATCATTTGGGATGAGGACCTTGATCCTTTAGCACCTTCACCTTAGGCGTCAAAACCTCACAAGTTTCATGCGACATGTGATTTGTGCTTGCCATGTGTTTGGTGGGTAAGTGATTGTTCCTTTTTTATCGTCTTTATCTTTTTACTTTCCACATTTCAATTATGCGTTTTATATTTCAACAACGATATGTTTTAATCATGAGTGCCCCTTTAGGTTTAGGTTTAGATAGGTAGAGCTGAAGTGGACGTGATCCCAGTGCCTGAGAATCTCGAGACTCTATGGGAGAATCTCGACCCAAGACATCAAGACAACGTGGAAAAATTCTTGAACCTCAAGGTTTTCGACGAGCTCACATTAAGGAACAAGAAGACGATGCCTTGATCAATAAGGAACGCTTGGCCCATGATAACAAGCGTCTCCATGCAATCCCACCTAGTCCTTAGGTTTCTTTTCTTGTAAAAGATTTCCTTTGTATTTCCCTCATTTCTATCAAGGTTTCTCTGTATTCATTTTTCATATTCCACGTAAAATCAAACTACTTTGTAAGCTTCAAGAAAGCAAGATTATGTTTCCTTTGTAATTGTTCGATGAATGAATAAAATTCATGAACATTTTCATGTAATTTCTAGAAAAGGGGCATTCTGATTAAATATTTGTCGTCGTTCCTTTTCAATTGTATAATTTCTTTTGAGGAAATTTTGATAAGAGGAGGTTATATGATACTTGGGATCATATACACTTCTTAGCATTATTTCATCTCAAGAAAATATAAAATTGACTAGGATTTGTACTTTAATGGTTTTTTTTTATTGGTACTAATCTAAGTCTTTTTCTTTTACAGGAAGTTTTGAAAAAAACGGCTGAAGAAAGATTTCTTATACGAACTCGCCACCAAACAAAGATGGAAAACAAAGATACCCGAGCTCCGTGTCATTAATATGGAAAATCAAATGGCCCAACTGGTGACATTATTGGCCGATCTCTCTAACCAAGTCAAAAGCTTGACATCTACTTCTTCTACCATGAATATTCCTACCGCACCCCCGAAGTGTCGGTAGTAGAGCCCAGGCAAAAGGGCTTGTGGAAGAGATCCCCACCGCAATCCCGATAGTTATCGGTCCGAGCCTTCATCTAAAGAGATTCTGACTTCACACTTCGATGAGGAGAATTCAAGGCGCCTAGCAAAGATCGAAGAACGTCTTTGCATGCCGCAAGGCTATCGGTTGTAGGGGCTTGATAAACTGTCACCCTTCGCCAAAGTTACGGTCCCCGAATTCTATAAGGAACCGGAGTTCATAAGAAAATATGATGGCATCGGATGTCTTAAGACACATTTGAAGTACTACCTGGGCAAGATGGCCCGTTATTCAGATAATCCCCCACTCTTGATCAATTCATTTCAGGACAGCTTGGTTGGTCCTGCGTTAACCTGGTTCATAGAGTTGGACATGGAGAAAATCCATACTTGGGAAGATCTCGTTGATGAATTCCTTCAGCAATACAAATTCAATACTGAAATCGCTCCAACTCGAGAAGAATTGGTTCGAGTTGAGAAAAGAATAACCAAATCATTTAGGGCCTATGCTCAAAGATGGAGGGTCACTGCGTCTCAAGTAAAACCGCCATTGTCCGAGAAAGAAACCATGAAGTTGCTGCTTCAAGCTATGCCCCGTGATCTTTTTGAGAAGATGTACATCCATACTTGTATGAACTTTGCTACATTTGTAGAGTTGGGAGAACGCATCGAGGGAATCATGCGAGAAGGAAGGTTGTCTGAGAACACAGATCGCCGATATACCCCGAAGAGGGATAAAGAATCGATTGTGGAGATCGCCTATGTACAAAATTCCTCTTCTCAGAAGCCGTATAATCCTCAAATTCATAAACCCTCCATGGAGGTAAGGGGTTCTTCCAGGAAGTTTGAGCATAAAGGAAAGGCCCCTCAAAGGCAATTTACTCCATTGCCTAGACCCATGTCACAACTACTTCCAATGCTGATCGAAAATCATCTTGTGGCGAAAGAGATCCCAAGGGATAATCCACCAAAGTTTGCCGGATTCGACCTTAATAAGACATGTGAGTATCATATGGGTGAAAAAGGTCATCATGTGGACAACTGTCTGGTGCTCCGTTATAAGATCCAGGATTTGCTGGATAAGAAGCTGCTCACCTTTAAGGACTCGGCACCAAATGTCCAACAAAACCCTCTTCCAAAGCATTCTGAAGATGTCAACATGGTTGGCGCTATCAATGGAAATGAAGAACTCACAGTTCCCCTTTGTGTAATGGATGTTTTTAGTTCTTGCATTCAATTTTTAGTTGTATTCCATTCATTTTCCCTTACGAGGGAATTTTATTCATTTCTCCCCTGCGAGGGAATTTCATTCATTTCTCCCCTGTGAGGGAATTCCATTCATTCGTTTGTGCTTGTAATAATTTGGATCATAAACTTTCTAGATCCAAGATGATATACGTTGTAATGCAATTTTCGCATATCAATAAAATTCATGTTTTGTTAATAGATGTGTGAGGCCCAAATCAGTCCTATGATGATGCTTGAGGCCCGAGCCTCCACACGATCTATAGTTTCAAAATGTTTTAGTGGAACGAAGACGTCCAATGACATGAGGATTAGTTCCCAATAAATTTTTCAAAAACAACTTGAATTTGAAAACAAGTTTTTCATGACATTTACATACATTGCATTCATTCATATGTATATATACTAACCATTTTTCGATTGCATCTCGGGCATGACATTTCACATCATGATAGTCATTTGCATGGCTCGGATTCGCATTCAAGAGACTTTGACAAACCCGATTATTCTGACTCAGAGAATGAAGATGATCTTTGAGGTATTAAAAAAAGAATGACTCAGACATGAAGAGTCCAAACCTCCTACCACCGAACAGCCGGTCACTGTAAATTTGGGAGATTCAGACAACCCTAAAGAAACCAAGATTGGGGCAGGTCTATCTCAAGCGGATGCCAATGGATTAATTGGGCTCTTGAAGGAAATATATGAAGGAGAGTGTGGCACTCATATGAACGGTCATCTTTTGGCCAGAAAATCATGAGGCTCGGTTACTATTGGTTGATCATGGAAGCCGATTGTATTCAACATGTGAGATGCTGTCATCAATGCCAAGTCTATGGAGACAAAATCAATGCTCCTCCTAATGAGCTACATCAAATGTCCGAGTCTTGGCCTTTTTCAATGTGGGGCATCGACATCATCGGACCGATTAATCCTAAAGCATCGAATGGGCATCGCTTTTATCTTAGTAGCAATTGATTACTTCACCAAATGGATTGAAGCCAATTCTTATGCCCATGTTACTACAAAGAGTGTGGCAAAATTCATCCGTCGTGATATCATCGCCCGATATGGAGTTCCTAAAGCGATCATCACAGATAATGGATCAAATTTGAATAATAAAGTGGTGGATGATTTACTTGGAGAATTCCACATTCGCCATTTGAATTCTTCTCCTTACCGCCCACAAATGAATGGAGCTGTGGAAGCAGCAAATAAGAACATCAAGAAGATTTTAGCTAAAACGGCAGAGAATTATCGTGATTGGCATGATCGGTTGCCATATGCTTTGTTTGCTTATCGAACTTCAATTTACACTTCTATTGGGGCAACACCGTTTCTCATTGGTTTATGGGATGGAAGCTGTATTACCCGTGGAAGTGGAAATTCCTTCACTAATGGTACTTTCTCAAATCAAACTCTTTGAAGCTAAATGGGTTCAGCAAAGATTTGAACAACTTAATATGATTGATGAAAAGAGGGTAAAAGCCTTATGCCATGGACAAAGCTATCAAAGAGGGTAGCTAAATCATTCAACCGTAAGGTTAGACCAAGACATTTTGAGATTAACGATCTTGTCTTGAGGAAGGTTTTACCTATCATTCCAGATCCTCGTGGGAAGTTTACTCCAAACTATGAAGGCCCATATATTGTAAAGAAAGTGCTACCTGGTGGGGCACTAATCCTTGTAGAAATGGATGGTCATGAATTGCCAAGACCTGTAAATGCTGATGTTGTCAATAAGTATTATCCATGAATAAAGTGAAAGGCCTTTGAGCCATTTTTTTTTTTGGATTGAATTTGAGCCATTTTAGATGTTTGCATCATGCATTTTCATGCATACATATTGCATCTACATGTTTGTTCATTTTGCAGGATCTCGATGAAGATTCTACCTATCTGCAGGAGGTTCATCTCAAGAGTGCAAAACTTTCAAAAGTGTCCATTCTTCTTTAGAACTTAGAAGTGACCTTACCCTTTAGAATGCCAAAAGAATCGGTTAGAACTCTAGAAGTACAGAACTCTAGAAATGAACCCATGTGCTAAGCAAAGCTTGTTCTATCTACAAATTTTGTCCAATCTTACTTAAAAAAAAAAAAAAAAAACTCCCCAATAGGGTCAAGGAAACATATCCTTTCAGACAAAATTTCATTGTATTTTCATTTCCCCAAGGAGTTGAATTTAACTAAAGTGGGTTTTGAAAAACTTGAAAAGGATTGTTTAAATATGCCAAGTGGTAGTGCCTAAAATGATAAGAGGCAACCCCTTTACCAAACATGTCCTCATACACTCTTTAAGAGAATTGAGTGGAAAGAACCATGTCTTAGGGCATAGGATTCATTCACAGTGAATACATGATTTGAAATGATTAAGGCATTTCATTTCTCAATCCCCAAATACTATTGATATCCCTTGCAAGCCACTTTGAGCCAAATAAGGAGCATTTCCAAAATAACCCTGTCAAGAACAACCCCACATTGGGGCAAAATAGGGGATATTGGTTGAAAATCATGGAGCAAAAGATTAAGAAAGATTTTATTGCTTTCACTTGCATTAATCTTCTTGTGTTAGCTTCAGGTGATTTCTTGTTGAAACTCGAAGCATCCCAAAGTGACGAAGAGCATTCCGTTCACTACCATAAACACAATTATCCATTGCTTAGCCAATTTGAGCCTTATGCAATTCTTTCATAACCCCAGGTGATGATTATCTCCCCATACTGGGGCAAGGCACATGATTTACCAACAAAATTGAGAAAATTGGTAAATGCCACTCGAGAGTCCTAGATACTCAAAAGAAAATAAAACTAGGGGGCATGAAAAAGCAGTGTGCCTGGTAAAAGCAAGGCCAATGCCCATGAAAAAAATGCAAAGAAAAGCAAGAATGCAAAAAAAAAAAGCGAAATCCATGATCATGCAAAAGATCATTCATTGAAAAACAAAAGAAATATCTTGCAAGAGAAAACATGTATTGCAAGCAATGTCATTAGAACGAAGAGCGAAGCTCTCATGTCTCAAGACAAATTACCAAAAGGACTCTCGAGATAGGTTAAATTTCAAGAGTCGAATTTTTGAGAAGTCGTGTGATGGTAATGATGCCAAGATAATCACTCGCTTTTTAACCCTTTGATATCTTAAAGTTTTTCAAGCCTTTCTAAGCCTCACTCAAACCAACACTACAACCCTTATCCGAAGTCTCTTCCGATTGGGATGGTTCGAGTTGAAATGAGAATATCACATAGGAGCTACCGCTAGAAGGAGTAGAAGCAATCCTATCTTATCTTATCTTCAAGGTTCTTGACTTGTAAACCTGATGAGATATTGATTAATGTTCATTTCTTGGCCTCGAGAGTGCATACCCTTTGTATAAGCCTATGACCAAGCCATCATTACGGTCCCTTTAAAAGACCTTTTGATCAATGGATTGTATTCACTATGAACGTTTCCGAAAACCTTAGATATAGGTTGAGTGAGACTCCTCCAAAGGAGATTTAAATAGTTTTCCCATATCAATGGTTGGGAACAAAAACCATTTTTGAGAGCTAGTGTGAAAGACCTCTTTTGATTAGAATATTTCCACTTGGCATATTTGATTTAACCCTTAGATGGTTAATCAAATCTCATTTTTGTTAAAATCTTCTCTGAAAGAATTTGGTAATAAATGTTATTGCAAGTTTGGTTCTCCAGCAATTTCGAAACTCATAACTGGTCGAAAAGATCTTTCTCTCGGTCGAAGCCCGTTTTTACACGGTAAGACCCTCTTCCCAGTCGAAACTCGTTTTTACACGGTGAGACATCACATCCAGTCAATATCCATTTTTACACGGTGAGACATCACATCCAGTCAATATCCATTTTTACATGTGAGACATTTCCTCTCAGTCGAAACCCATTTGTATATGGTGAGACTTTACACTCGGTCCCGTTTGTATACGGTGAGACTATCATACCCGGTCAAAACCCATTTGTATATGGTGAGACATTCCTCTCAGTCGAAACCCGTTTGTATACGGTGAGACTATCATACCCGGTCGAAACCCATTTGTATATGGTGAGACCTTCCTCTCAGTCGAAACCCGTTTGTATACGGTGAGACTATCATACTCGATCGAAACCCGTTCATATACGATGAGACATTCCTCTAAGTTGAACCCGTTTGTATACGGTGAGACATTTCTCCCAATCCATATCCGTTTTTACACGGTGATGCATCGCACCCATTCAAAACCCGTTTTTACACAGTGAGACCTTTCTCCCAATCTAAACCATATGGTTCGTAGGTTATTCTTAAACCATTCCTTTTCCATTTAGTGATTTCATTGTCTTCATTTCATTCCACGAGAGAGAGAAACAAAGATAGAGCGAATAAACCCCAACAAGAGTTCAGATACCCTGATGAGCAAAGGTAAGTATCAGGTACGTCCATAACCAACCATCATTGCTTTTTTCATTTTCTATTTTTCAAAGTAGAGTTGACTAAAATTTCAGGTATCAATTTTGTCTTTGAGTGGAACCTCTTTGAGCTCCCACCCAAAGAGGGCAGCTTTGACACCCGAAATTTTTGTCGACATTTTAAATAAATAATTTGCAAAAATAAAAAAAAAATTGAAATGAAAATGAAAAAAAAAAAAAGAAAAGGGAGAAAAGAGAGAAAAAGAATAAAGAGCCAAAAAGATTTAAAAAATGATGAATGAATGAATGAAAACATAAAAAAAAAAAAAAGAAAACAAAAAAATGAAATGAAATGAAATGAAATAAATAAGAAATAAAGGAAACTCTAAAAGAAAAAAAATAAAAAAAGTGGGGAGAGGAGGATCTCTCTGGGAATCGTGAACAGGGGGCTCTCTCTTGCTTGCTCTCTCGGGCTCTCTCTTTGGGGGTTTCGCGCATGACGGACTCGGAGGAGGAAGCTCTCTCTCTAAAAAATTTGGGGCACGACTTCTCGCGGAGGGGGTTTTTTCGGCCGGCTCTCTTTGCTCGGGGAGGCTCTCTCGGATTCTCTCCGAATCTCTCTCTCTCTTCGGGGAGCTGGCCAAAAACCGAAAAATACCGGGGAATCTCGGACGAGAGAAGCTGGAGGAAGCAGCCGGCCATCACCGCCTCTTCGTGGCAATCGCCGCCCTAGCGATCGCCTCCCTCGTGATCAGCATCGGATCCAACGATCCTTGAACCCTAAAAGGAGAGCAACCGCTGGCCAAGGAGTTCGAGACGCGGGGCTCGATCCGAATCCGATCGGCGGCGGCGACAGGACGATGACAACGGCAGCGGATCCAGCTTCTTTCTTGGAGATCGGATGCTTGCTTGCTCGATCGGGGATTCTCTCTCGGTTCTCGATTCGGCGGATCGCTCTTGGAGATCGGGGATCGTAAGGGAGGCTCTCATCGCTCTCGGTTCTTTGGTTCGGACGCTCGCTTGCTCGATCGTGATCTCGCTCTCGACTAGATTTGATATTCTCGTCACGGACCGCGTCTTTCCGGGGCTCGAGGTGCAAAGTTTCGGATCCGCGCCAAGTTTGGGGGTCTCGGCTTAGCTCCAAGGGTAGAGCTCCAAGACCGATTGGCGGCGTTGGCGATCGGCTTGGAGGTCGTTTCCTTATTCTCGCTTTTCCGGTGATTTCACGCGCAAGAAAGCTCGGCGACGATTTCTCTCTTAATCAAGTCATTTCCGAGGGTTTTTCCTCACAAATCTCAGCAAGTCTCATTCAGATTACATGACATGTTTCTTTTGACAAAGTTTTTTTTAGAAGTCATCTCGTACCTCCATCCCCTAAAGTTTTCCTTTGCTCCCTTTGAACATGTATTTCTTCACGCCGACGGACGATGGAGGATTCTCCTCTTGTCGATTCAGCCATTGAACCGACCAAACCCGGCATCTTCCTAAAACGAGACTGAAAACCATTGAAATCGCCGCGCTTGCCAAATGGAGCACGAGTTTGTTCTACGGTGTCAGGAGGAACACTCTCTTTTACAGGTCGTGGTTCCTGGTGACCGGTGAAGTCAGGTGAGGTGTTTATTTTGCTTCTTTTAGATTTTGATCAGCTCTGTAGAAGAAAGTAAGAACTTGGTTCCGCATCACTGAATTTTGACCTTTTATGAGAAGCTAAGGAAAGTTTAGTTGGTAGTTGTTTTCTTACTTGTTGTGATGCAAGAGCAAGCGAGCAGAATAGAATAGAACCGCCCCTCGCAGTGATCCTCTTGTTTCTTTTTAGCTTCAAAGCCTTCAGCCTTTTTAGTTGTTCCTCCTCCTGATTAAGACTCGGAAGAGCAAAAAATGGTAATCGGTCTTAGTAAAACACACCTGAAATGATGGTTGTCAGGTCATGCTTCTATTAAACAGACATTAGATGCTCTGTTCTTGTATAGATTGTTTTGGTTGATTGAATATATCTTTGCTCTTGAATTTTTTTAGAAAAATATGCATGCTGAATCTGATAATGTTGTTTTCTTTGAAATTGATTGTGGCATCTGTTGTATACTTTCGATGGACCAAGTGAATATAACGAGGCATAGGGGTTCACAAGGTTTACAAGCTTCAGATTTTGTATGTCGTCATGATGATCATTTTTTGACTATCAATTTGACGTCAATTGAACTCAACTTCTCTTAAGAAGTGGGCTTGTTTTAATCTTTCCTATGATGCTGATCTCACATTGGTAAGCACCTTAATTCGATGATCAATGATCACGAACTTGAGGTTGTTTGAGTTTGATTTCTATTAATCTGCAATTTCGTGTGTTTGTGACAGACTTTCTGTTTTGGCTTAAATGAGGTGATAGATGAGGCTTTCTGGTCTTGAGTCCTTTTAGACATAGCAAATAGACTTCTCAAGCTTCGATTTGATATGTCGCACGCCCTGAATAGACATCATCCGGTCATCGAAAAATACCGACAAAGTCTGTCAATTCTGCAGTAGTTTTTTTAGGTTGATTTGCTGTTTTGACCTGCTGCAATTTTCTGTTTTGACCGGAACGAGCTGGAAGATGATGTTATTAGGACTTAATGTCTTCTAGAGATTTGTAATAGCTTCTCAAAATTTCCATTGACATATTATATGTGCATTTCATCATTTGCCCTGCCTTTCCTTTTTTTCAAATCGAGCTTTGAAATCTGGAATTTGTCTTGAACTGTAATGCTATCTTTTCTGTGGATAGTTGTTGTTAGTCTTAAGATGAGATAGTAGATTTGTCCCAATTGCTTTCAATATGTTGTAGAATGCCAATGTGACATGCTACTATGATCTATTCTTGATTGACTTGTTCATGTTCTTAATATTTTTAGAAATTCATGCGTTAGGAATCTTGAGGTGCTTCCTTCATGGAATGACATCCTTTATCAATTGTCTACAAAACGGTTTAGGTATCATGTGGGTTACACATTGATTGCTCCGTTTGCCTTAAATACATATGTTGAGTGAATTCAATGGTGCAAGTTTTGGAATAAGTGATCTTTAGTGGGTTCATTCATTGTTTTGGGTTGATTGAGGACCAAGGTCATATGGCTTGAATGTTTGTCATGTTATATGCTTTGTGTGTGATCGTTATATAGATGATTTAGGTGTAATACATAATGATGCTAAATCTTGAGATTTCACTTAGAATTTGATCTAGAAGACTTTGTGATTTTAATCACTCTTTGTGAACATAAAAGAATGTCTTGCTTTTGATTGTTTCGATACTTGATGATTGTTTCTTTCACT
Source organism: Eucalyptus coolabah (assembly GCA_014182585.1). Taxonomy (NCBI): domain Eukaryota; kingdom Viridiplantae; phylum Streptophyta; class Magnoliopsida; order Myrtales; family Myrtaceae; genus Eucalyptus; species Eucalyptus coolabah. The sequence goes on from CM024620.1 coordinate 33,565,180, forward strand.
TGTATGCATCTAATCATCCAGATTTTCTAGATTATGTTTAGAATAGGATCCAAAAAGTGGAGAAGAAGTGAAGATGGTGGAGGTCGATGTCCACTCCGACCGTTATTCTGTAATATTCATTTTTCTCCCGACATATGTCTCGGGTTCCTTGTGTTGTATAAAACCCGACGAGTTGCGGGTTTTCCCTTTTTCCCTTTTTTTTTTCTTAATTGTGTTTTCTCTTTTATATTTTTAGAATTGCATAATTAGGTTTATTGCTTTCTCTTGATTGTTTACTTCATGTCTTGCAATTTCAATTTCATTGGTTGTTTTCCTTTCTATTTTTTAGAAATAGAATAGCATGAAAATGATCAACCACGCATGATCACTTAAGTCTAGGAATTGATGATCCCGAAAATGTAAAAAGAAACGTATGGACATGTTAGGAAAAACACAACATACTGTTTAGGTACCGAAAGGGCGCTAATAGCAATATTAGCGTAACCCAAGTCCCCGAACCTAGATATCTGGTTGTGTAGGAATCGAGGGAACACTCCCGACCCTCGATTGGGTTTCTAGCCGACCCCCAAAGTTAAGGCTAGTGGCGACTCCCATCTATTTTTAGGTTGTCATAAATAAGTAGATCGTATAAATAAATCTGCTGTCACGCGGGGTATGAGTTTCGATGAAACTCACTATGGTTTAGCATACTTGATGTGGGAGTAACCCAAAGGATGAAATGATGCCATCCTAATGGGTGAAGCGTACTATCGAGATGGCTACCATGGTAAAAGTACCCTTAAATTCGATATCCACATTCGACTCATTTTTTTAGGTGTGTCGCTTATGTGGGTATAGATCGCGACATTCCGCTGTCACGTGGGGTACGAGCTTGGGAGAGCTCGCGATCTCATGGAGGGAACTCATGAGAGGCTTGATCCAAAAGGCGAGGTGATGACGTCTTTTGGAATGCAAGCCGTGAGGGAACTTTCGTGATCAAATACCCCTAAATCCGGCCTTTTCCCCTTTTCTCTCCTCGCGATAATGAGGGATTCGAGGGTGGCGAGATCGGGTCGCGACAGGGAAGAGAATGGATGATGGAACTACAAGGGAAGTATCTATTACCGGTAAAAGCAATACTGTTCCTGCGGTGCTTAATGTGCAGCGACCACAAAAGTTTGCATGTACGCCTCCTGCAGTGGATGTTCCTGCACCAAGCATTGGGACAGTTGGCCCTCCTCCTCCAAGCATAGGAGGGACGATGGTTGCTAGGCAGGGGTTAGATTTTATGTCGCTTCTACAGTGAGCTGAGCTTGCTATGAAGGCTTTGTGCGATTATGCTAGGAGGCTGGAGGTAATGTGTTTTGTCTTGTTCCCTTCTCTTCCAATAACGTTAAATTAGATCCCCCCTTCTTCTTCTCAATGGAGGCAATCCATCACTTGGCCTGATGTATGAAGAAAAAAATTTCTCCTCGAAGTTGGAGGACTAAATATGTATATGATTCTTGTGCTTTTTGTCAGGAATCACGTAGCAAAAACATGTCATCTTTGGCAAAGATCAATGAGAATTTGTCTTCCTTATCGTTGAATATCACTGCACTTGAGAATTCTGTCTGCTGCTGCTGGTGAGTAGTAGTGTATCTTTATGCAAAAGCTTCGTGACTATATTTCTATTTTATGCAAGTTGTTGCAGGTGTGGCTTTATTTTGTTTGTCTTTTACCCATATCCTTTAAATCGTCTTTGTTAATTTCCTTTGATCCGTATAGGAAAGGTTAAAGCTCTATGGTGCTGATGGTTACTGTGCCCACCAGCAAGCGATCAACACAAGAACTCGGTGCAAGAATACGAGTGACCTGATCTTCCCTGCATGTGTTTGGCCTTTTTAAGTTTTGTCAGAAGTCTTCGGCGATGAATGTATTCAATTTCACTTTGGCTTCATCGAATGCTTTGCAAATGTCAATCGGGGTGGCGGGAGGTGGAATTAATTAGGTTTGAGCTCGACATGTTTAAACTTCATAGACAAGCAAATGAAGATCATAGCCATCTGGGGATGAGAGTTGTTCTTAACTACACTATGTGCTCGGATAATAGCCAGGCCTAAATCCAAGTCGTGGATATTTGTTTGCCCCCAGAAAATCAGTAAACTTTCTGTGCAGGAAACAAGTGAGGAGTTGCATGAGATACTTTCTCTTAATTCTTAAGTCATAGTATGTTACACATCAATTACCAAAGAGCAACGACTTATTGATTGTCGCAGATTTTTGTTTGAATTTGGCTGGAGAGAATAGAACCTTCCAAATCTTGTGAGGTTTGAATAAACATAAGATTTCAATGTGCAACAATCTAGGCAGTAAAACCATACTGCTATTAAGCATTTACTTAGTTTTGCAACCGAAAGACGCCATGCTTTGCCTGTCAAAAGGAGGATGACACGGTGAGCTTACACAATACTCTCCTAGTCATGTGGACAAGGACATAATTCCATAAAGATCACCATAATGAGTACACAATTTCCTCAGGAAAAAACGCCAAAATTAGAGACCTCTTTGATTAACAAAAGAGCAAGAAGATGAATCTACAGTACAGAGAAAAAAGAAAAAAAGAAAACAGAACAAAACTGTCACCGAGTACACCAAAGATGGAACGGCCCTCATTAGTCAACATCGGGAGAGGGATCTTTCTCGTTATTGAGTGAAGTATCCATTGGCTCTTTTTTTTTTTTTTTTCCCTGACTTTATATTAATTAACATGAATCGATTCCATCAAGAACCAAGAAACAAAAAGCTTCAAATTCTATGATCAAGATATACCATAACCATTACATATTCAACATATACACCACACCCTTTTAAAATCTAAACCATCAGCGATAGCCGCTACATAATGGATGCAACTGCCCTAGAGGTTCATAAATATGAGGGACCTCTCCTGCGTAGCATGTAATCTCAAATGCAACTCAGAGGTGATTGTAACCTCAAGAATCCCTATATACATCGAAGCTGTGTTTGACTGTTAATTTCAACAATTTGAATCAAAGCATCAACAAGAGGAAGAGGAAAAGATTTAATCCAGCTTGGAGTTCCTAGCTCTCCATTGATGAATGCAACAAACACTTGTGAAATTTACTTCTTTTAGTGGGTCTTGCTTCAACCGAGATAGTCCAACATCACAATTGCCAATACTTCGATGAATGAAACACGTCTACAAAATGCGAAGCCAAATCCAATGAGAACACCCACACTCGAAGAATAGGTGAGGTCTCGATTCACTATGATCATCACAAAACAACAAGCTAGAAAATGAACAACCTACTCCGAAGCAATTTATCATTCCTTCTGCTTCTAACAATGTTAGCTCCAATCCTTATTTGACCAAAAATACTTAGAATCACAATGGTTGACCCATGACATGTTTGACCTGTCTCCAATGATTCACGCTAGGTAGGTTGACTTTGTATTCACCAAATAAATGTAAATATTTTCACCAACCTCATGCAAAAATAGAGGCTAATGAATGTTGTCGATTCAGATTTGACTAAATCAAACATGATAGAATCATACAATTTTTCATTTTATATGCTAACAAGTTAGAATAATGTATTCAGAGCTCTTCGAACATCTAATCGATTCATAAGGAAAATTACCAAAAATATCCAAAATCTATTGTAATTTTTTATATTCAGTCCTCAACCCTTTTTTTTTTTTTTTGTCAATTCAGTTCCAAAATTTTTGTATTTGTACTAATTTAGTCCGGCAAAGAAAAAAAAGAGAAAGAAAAAAAGGAAAAGAAAAAAGGAAAATTTAATAAAAAAATAAAATATTATTTAAAATTATTTACATTAGTATCTCCCCAGCATGGCCGACACCGGCTCGCCTTCACATTAGTGCTTGCTACATAAAAGCTACACAAAATTGGTCGGATAAATTGAATTGACACAATTGTAAAAGGTCTAGAACGGAATTGGGAAAAAAAAAAAATTAGGACTGTTTTGATATTTTTCTTTGATTTATATTAGTGCGCTAGTTCCGGCCTCGCAAACATTAAATTGAAATAATGTGCAAGTTTACTCATAGCTAAGTAGTTGTTGACTTGGTTCAAAAAAAAAAAAAGTAGTTGTTGACTTGTTATGACTAAAATATCAAAATTAGAAGTTCAAAATCCAACAAGGGCTAAGTTATCTCTAGCCATAGTCCATCGTAGCTTAGCTCGTGGACTTCTGTTCAACACAAAGTAGAGAACAAGATTAGAAGAGTGTCAATGTCACTGTGCATAAGTCCCAGTTATCCAATTATCAAATCAATAAAAAAAAAAGTATTTTATATTCCATGTATTTCCCATTAGTTTGATAACAAATTTTGACATATCATGAATATTAAAATCTCTGGATGCATCATATTAACAAGTGTTAGAATTTACTCTCCTCTATCTAATTAAGATTGTAAACCCATGTCGATCATCGTCTTCCAAAATTACAATTACCATTAAATAAAACTGGACAAAAAGGTGTTTTTTAGGTTCATATTGTTTTAAAATTAGGATTTTGTTTATATCTACTTTCATAAACGTACTTGAAAAGACCGGTATCATTTGGAAAAACAACTTAATTATTCTCAATTTTGATGTGAAACTACGAAGAAATCTTTTCAAGATCCTCCTATACAATGATGTACAAAAAAAAAGGAGAAGGAATATTGGCTAATCAATACTGGTCTTCCTTTGAAATTCACAATTTTTTTCGATGATAGCAACTTACATATCACATATCATTTTGTAACCTTCTTTATAAAACATAATTTCCATTTTTGTTGTCGCAAGTAATATAGATCCCATGATTTCTATTTGTCCACAAAAAATTAGCAAGCTACCTAAGTTAATACTACATCTCTTTTTCTATTATTAATAAATTGCATAATGGGTCATAACTTATATTTAATATGGGCATAATTTTTCTTTTGATGGTCATAAGTTCTTTCGATCATATGATTCGTAATTTTTCATGAAAATTAAGAACCTACTCAAGTCGATAACAATTTTTTATGCTATGAGTAGTGAAATATTCTTTACTCATCCTGACTTTAGTTAAAATAAGAAAATGGAAATTGGAAGTTTGATCATTTTTAATCCAAATAACCCAAATTTACTTATTGGGAAAGTAGGGAAAATTCCCCTTGTTTTATGAGAAATTAAAATAAGGAAGATGGGAGGCATCTCAGTTCAGCTCCGAGGTTGGTTCCCTTGTCAAAGCTCATTCTGCTCAGGAAGAGAGAGAAACAGAGAGAGAGAGAGAGAGAGAGGGTGAAGGAGGAAGGAGATGGAAGTGAGAGAATCGCGCAGAGCTCATCGTCGGTTAGGGTTCTTCTTCCTCGTCGCGGCTCTGGTTTCGATCGCAGCCGTCGACGCTTCCGTCCACGACTACTTCAACGAGGCCTTCACCTCCCGCTCCAATGCCTTCTTCTTCTACGGCGGCAGCGAGGGCCTCCGCGCCCCCCGGTCCGCGATCCCGCCTTCCTCCTCCACGACGTCGTCTCCCAACATCACGACCGGCCCCAAGGGGAAGTCCTTCATCAGGTACGGTTTCCTTCGTTTCGGTGGTTTGCCGGCGTCCCGAATGGATGCTTCGTCTTCGTTTTGGTTTCCGGAAAGTTGTGCTGCAGCCGCGCGATTGTTTGAACTCGCTTAGATACTATGCGGTTTGTACGTATATCCACGGAAGAACGCGATCGAAGTCCTTCGGATGAAACGTCTGGAGTCGGCCGCGGGTTCGCTAGAGGATTTCCTATGTTTTGATTTGAGTTTTAGGGCTTAATTGGGAATTTTAGGACTCGATTGCGCTTCGTAGTCGAAGTGCGGGGCTAGATTTCATTTGTTACATAAGGTTTAGGACTTAAAGGTGCGGGTTACTCGTTCTCTTTTTATCGTAGATGGGGTGCTGGAATTTCTTTGTTTTACTCTGCGTCATTGACCGAGTAGAGCTTCCGCTAGAGGTTCGAGAAGTCGATGATCCGTTACAAGGTTATGATGGAAATGGCAGTTGTAGTCCCCCGATTGTTGCTTGCTGTGGAAGAACTGTTTTATAGGTCGATTGTATGTCGGGTTGTCTAAGGAAAAAAGCTTTTTCTCTATTGAAATCTGGGTAACGAGTGATTTTTAAGTGCTTTGCTGCCTCTAAATTAAGCTGATGTTCTTTCTATTTGATGGTTCATGTAATGTAAGCATCATATTTGGACCTCTTGGTGTGCTTACTTTCCCTTTTTTTTTTTTTTTTTTTTTTTTTTGATGTGCCAGCTACCTGTTCTATAGAGACAAACGCATGTGTTTGCACAATTGCTTGAACTTTGTGCATATTGTTATTGGATTGGAGACAGACGGTATTATAGTCTCTGTTTATACATCTCTTTCGTGCAAACCCTCATCAATCTCGGTTTGAAGGTTTTCCCCATAAATATTGATATTGATTCGATTTCTTTATCTTGATTCCCCAACTTAGGCCTAATGATGTTGCCTTCATAAGGAGAAAGGAGTCTGCTGATGCACAAAATGGAATGCAAGAGAATAGTGGCTCGGTGGAGGCTATCAATACTTGATATAAAAGATCGGAAGTGCTTATTTGAAATCTGATATGATATGTTGCACTCCGCAGTTGGCTGATGAGAAAGCCTGTAAATTTGGTCAAGTTATTATTAAGAGAAACCCAGATAACCCCGCATGGCCTAGACGCATAACAACTTCCTTTGCTGGGAGAAATCAGGAAACAAAGATGGATAGCGTGACTGTCGAGATCAATAAGACGGGGATGTACTACTTGTATTTTATGTTTTGTGATCCACATCTCAACTGTACCATAATTAAAGGGAAGACAGTATGGAGAAATCCAAGTGACTGCTCGAATTTTGTCGGGCTTGGCCATGCACACTCGAGCTTCCAAACATTGTTTCGTCAGCAAAGTTTAGCTCTGGAGATGCCATCAAAGCAAAGCGTAACAGTGACTAGTTTGTTGCCTTTATCTTTCATCAACTCCAATCAATGTGTTCTCAGGTTCTTTGAAGGAAAAACAAAACCAACATCATAAGGGGAAAATTTCAGGAAAAAAGAAAAAGCCCACCATAATCATGCGAAAGCGACGAAGGCTGCGGAAAAGCTAGAGATGATGAAGCATTGATTAGAGACGTTCGTCTCAGATGGTGCACACAATTTCTGCATCATGGCTACCAGCACGGCCATCTGAGCTTGAAACCGATGAGCCAAACGGAAGATAATAGATATACAGCCTCTGCGAGAGAAGATGATGAAGAGGAAGCTTTTTAGCCATGTGGTGGGAGATCTGAGACTAAAGGCGGGGAGTTGAAAAAGGTGGTGCAGTAAGGCTGTTGAAAGTTCAGACCCAGACCTAGAGGCGCTGGGTTTGGAGATTAATATCGGCGAGTTTGACGAAACTCAAGCGGCTGTGGCCGAACTTGAAGACTCGAGCAGCCATGTCAGCCATGGCCGCAAGCTTGGTGAAACTGGAGTGGCCATGGCCGGAAGCGGTGGTGGCTGGTGGTCGAGAGTGGTGGTTTTAATATTTTTAGCTTTTTTTAAGTAACTTTATAATAATTCTTGTCTGACAGGAAATAGAAGAGAAAGGGAGGAATTTTACTGTTATATTCATTGATTTGTATACAAGCACATTAGTACATTTATAGTCCAAGAATGGAAGAGAATAAAAGGAAATGATTACAAAGAATTTTAAATTTCCTATTTACTAAAACTTCCTATTCACTAAATCAATCAATCTACAAACAGAATCAATCACAATCTCCAACATTATCCTTTCTTTATTTTTTAAAATCTTCTTATCATTCTTTTAAATCTTAAATTTTTTGTTTTCTAACAAGGCACATACATGGCTTTAGAAAGTGATAAAAATTGTCAGGCCAATACTTTTAGTTCGTCAAAATGGATGAAATTAATGAATGACTTGATTATACAAATTTGAGAAGTTTTTGAATTTAATTATATATATATATATATATATTTAAGAAATCGGTATTTTTGTTTTCTTTATTTATTTTTCTTTCTTTTTCTTTCCTCTTCATCTTCTTCTCGGTACCGTCTTTCTTTTCGTCCTTTTTTATTTGTGTTTACACTGTGTTGACTAGCTACTGGGCAAGGCGATCGGGGCTTCTCGCCCTTGGCCAGCAAGGCTGGCCTTGCCCGGATCTGGTTGGCCTCCAACAACAACCACGGGATATCAAGAATTCTTCGGCGCCAAGAGTGTTGTGCTGCCACAAGAACACAAACGCAAAGGGGGCAATCCACACCACGAAGAGAATTGTCTTGTGCTAGGAGACACAAGGCCTAGGGTTTCCACCATAGCTAGACGAGTTAGAGTTGATTTTGCACATGAAATTCAATTCAATTGTGAAACGTGAGCACAATGGAGAGAGAGAGAGAGAGAGAGAGAGAGAGAGAGAGAGAGAGAGAGAGAGAGAGAGAGAGAGAGAGAGAGAGAGAGAGAGAGAGAGAGAGAGAGAGAGAGAGAGAGAGAGAGAGAGAGTACCTATAAATTGAGAGGAGTAATTGAGTGAATTGTGAAACGTGAGCACAATGGAGAGAGAGAGAGAGTACCTACAAATTGAGAGGAGTAATTGAGTGAGCCCTAAGATGGGAGATCAGTTGCGGAAATGGCGATGGCTGAGGTCGACGCAACATGATGGTTTGGGTAGACTCAACTACGCTGGGAGCAAGAGAGGCCGCATTGCGCCATTGTGGATGAGCCTCGTTCATAGCCACAATGACCTCTTTTTAGATCTAGGCGAGGGCTTTATGGCCCTCATCCAGTGGCCAATGAGCTTTGACAACCCTTGCTGGTCACAGTAAAAAAAAGAAAAAGAAAAAAAGGGAAAGGAGGAAAAAAAAAAATGAACAAAGAAAAAAGATGAAAGAGAGAAAAATGAAAAGAAAAATGAAAATACAAATACTCAAAAATGCCCCCATCATGTCTTTGGAAAGTGGCACATGAAGTTCACATGCTCACTCAAGCCCTTATAAAGACTAAGGGCCAAATTCTGATTTTTTGTTCCAAAAATCAGTTTGGGCTCGAATCGTATTTGCTAAAATTTTTGTTCCTGGAACAGATTGAAAGTGGAATCAAGAATTAAAAAAAAAAAAAAGTTGATTCTTGTTCTAGAATTAAAATTGAGAATCAAAACCAACAACTCTTCTTCTTCTCTTCGGCCATCTCGCGACCGTCGTACACCACCGCCCGTCACCATCCGCCGCCGCCGCCACCGTCCGCCTCCGCCGCCAGCCACGGTCCGGCAAGCTCACCGGAGGCTCGCCGGAGCTAGGGCGAGGTCCAAGGAGCTCGCCGAGGCAAGCCCAACTACCGACGAGGCTCGGCCTCCCTAGATCCGGCGAGGCCGAGCCTCGCCGATGGCCAAGCGGGCCTCGCCGGGCCGGGCTAGCCTCGCAATGCCCAGCCTCGTCGGTGGCCAGGCGAGGCTCGCCTAGCCCTGCCGATGGCCAAGCAAGCCTCGCCCAGCCCTGGTGAGGCCAGCCTGGCCACCGAGAGGCTCGGCCAACGAGGGTTGGCAACGCTCCGGTGGCCACAAGAAGAAGAAGAATAGAAGAAAAAGGAAAAAAAAAAAAAAAGAGGAAAAAAGAAAAGAAAAAAATGAAAAAAATGAAAAAAGTAAAAAATTAATTTAAAATTAAAAAAATTGATTTGGAATAGAATTAATGAGTACGGTACTAAACGCAATTCTATTCTAGAATCAGAAATTTTGGACAGTTACCAAACAGTTTAAAATACTTAGAATCAGTTTTTGGAAACAAAATAAAAAAGAATAATTTCTTATCAGAATCTACTCCCGGAACAAAATCGTTACTAAATGCGTCCTAAGTGATTGCTTCAGGCTATTATTAACACTAAGTGATTATTTTAAATCCTTATTTGAGAAAAAAAATTCACTCGGGATCCTTTATGGAAAAGGGTCCGTTTCAAGCCTTTATATCTCTCTTTCTCATACAACATTGATTTGGATGACATCATGTTTCTGTAAGCTTCTTCAAGATCCATCTCCTTCTGCATAAGAAATTGGTCAATTTCATTGGCCTTTCCCTCCTTCACATTAAGGATTCTCCTATCCTCACACAGCTTTTTTTTTTCCCCTTTCCTGCAACATTTGATCCCGCTCTTGTAAATTTTCTCTCTGTTTATAAGATGCAGCCCCGTGTGCTTCATGCCTGCCAAAAAAGGCCATATTTGCAACATCACTTGCTGAGTATTTCTTACAGCTATAGCAATGTAACCAACGTCATCATGCATGATGCATATGCACAGGTGGAAAAGAGCATACTCAGTTTTCAAAGAAAATGCTCCTTTCAAAGTACACTTTCGCGTGCCTCCATCTCTTGCATCTTCAAGTCCAATTGTGAACTTTTTCTGCTGACCTACGAAGTTTGGCATCAACGTTGTGCAATGTTTCATTCACCTCCAATGACCTATCCTCCATTCCAATAGTCAAAGCACTCACTTGAGACAACTTCTTCTCAGAGTCAAGCTTTATTCGGTCTTGCTCACTATGTATTTCGTGCAGAGCCTTCTCAAGCTGCATTAACGAAGTTCATCTATGTAACAAAAATATGGAAGACTTCAAATGCTAATCACATTCACTTCCAGCACTCACATGAGAGAAGATATATTCAAAAATCAAGTTGAGGAATGGCTCTCGTTATATCTTCCCATTTGCAGTGCAACTCAGGCAAAGGAAGAAACAAGGATAAAGCTCGACTTTTTATATTAAAATAGGAAAGTATAGCCCCACATTGCCACATATTAAACCAACGTCGACAATCTACTATTTTCCCTAGACATAAATTTGTCTAAAACATGCCTATGCATGTCGTGCAACTCTATGTGTGCCCAGTGCAATCGCATACTTCATGTCTGAGAAGGGTCAGATTGTAGGGAAAGGGAGGCTAGCAAATAAGATCCATAAAGGCATAAATCCCGAGCGCGTGAAACAAGCTTACAAAAGCAGTACTTATTTTCCTTTTCACGCTTGGCTTTTACAGAGGAGTTAGAAAACTTACATTTAAGAAGATGGTGACTTGTTGCCACAAAACTGAAAATCCAATTGAATGAAAGGAGCAAGCTCTTCCCAAATTATACCATAACCCCACAAAAACCAAACAAAGCTAAAACAGCGCTCTCATTAACCTTTTTTGGCACAAGAAGATTTTCATCAATAATTCATGAGAATATACAGACAAAGATCTTGAACTTTTTTGAAGAATTGGTAGAGCACTCTCAGATTTATCAACCACCAGATTAACACAATCAACCAGAGTCGCTAATCTAATATGATTAGCAACACATAATTTGGCAATCGGAATCAAACTGGTGCTCCAGAAAGAGTTCTCCACCGGGAGTATGGTCGTTATGCCAGATCATAGAAGAATCATCTGGCAATTGAGTTTGTTTTACCTTTAACTATCCGATTTAGCAATCCCTAGTGCCCATGAACGAAATTTTGGCAACACAAATTTAGTAGACAGCTTGTCATTAGTTGACTGTATTTCTAAAATATAAGACAATTAAAATGCAACGCAAATTCTAGAGCATTCAAATTGCAAGACTATCAGCAAGAAGTGGCATACATTTGCCACACACTGCCTTTCAAAAGCCAAAGTTTTCCTCAGATTTTCCTCTTTCTTCTTAGCTTCAGACATTGCAATCAGATGTGCTGATTGTTCTCGTTGGATAAGCTGTCATGCTTCTGATAATGCTTGGCCTAACTCTTCAAACTTCAGGTTCCACTCCTTTCTGTCGAACATAAGTAGCCCCACATTATATTGATGATCAAATAGGTGCCAAAGGACTTCTATTTAGGTTAACAACAACTGCTAGATCTCAGTATATAAGAATTTCCGGGAATTAATTCCTAAATGTCAAATGCTTAACCTAATACAACATTATATAGCCCTGTTTGGTTCAACATTGGGAATGCTCATTTGGGCTCTAAAGGGGTTTGGCCAAATGCTATGGTGTTTGGTTCATTTTTTTGGGACTTTAGGGAGATGCAATTGCATCTCCAAGGGAGTTGAAAAGGCTTTGGGGAATGGAGGGGGAGAGGTCCATTTGGAAGTTGCATTTTCGGAAAAATGCAACTTCCACTGATCATCTTCACCGAAGAGAAGCCGATCGAAGGCTAACAACTGCCGACCAAGGGGTTGCATGCGCCGGTAATGTGTTGGCGACCGTCGCCGAACCTCGGGCGACACACGGGTCACGCGACCTCAAGCGGCCGTCGCTGGGGTTGCGTGACCTGTGCGACCAGATCTAGCCATCCAGCCGTCGAATCCGGTGGTCTAGTGGTCGGACTTCAAAAAAGAAAATATAATTTTTTTATTTTTTAATTTAATAAAAGTCATTTACAAATGCAAATTTTACCAAACGGTATTTTGGCCAAAGTTGTATTTTAATGCAAATTTTACCAAACGATATTTGCATTTCGAAACCCCTTCACCCAAAGGAATTTGCATTTTGGCAAATGCATTCCCCAAATGCCGAATCAAACGGGCCCATATATAGATAAACATGAGATTTTGTGGCAATTGCACATCCAAAAGTTGGAAAAAGTACACTTCCACTGTGAACCTCACCCAAAACAACGCCATCATCCAAAATAACAGACGCGATTCTTCCAACTATTAATGCAAACAAAAATCATAATAATTAATCAAATGAGAAATGTCGAGTATTAAGCAACACATTGAATGTTCATCTCAGCAGGATCGAGCCACAAATCAGTATTTGCCATTTGAGCTGCATTTGAGATGCTTATCTTGCCCCCCCCAACACTTTGACAAATTCCAAAGAACCCCATAATTCTCCTAAAATACTTTTGGGATTCCTACTAACCTGCTAATTTATGTAAGAGGATTTAAGGGTAGTTTTCCCTGAAGTAGCTTGATAAGTCTCGTAACTGCTAAACTGCCAAGTCCATTTAAAAGACTAATAAACACCTCGATTGGACAAGATGCTTCTTGAATTGTAGCAAAACAAAGAGGAGATCCTATGACATCTCACTTTTCACACTTTTCACATCATCTATTAGCGTATGAAAGTCTTGCTGCATACAGAGAAGCATAATATCTCCCCCAGGAGGGTTTGACTGGTCGATGAATCGGAAGTTACACAAGTAAATGAGCCCGCCTATCCCAAACTGCATCTCATGCTGTGTTTACTCGGGTAGGTAATTACACATGACAAAATTTTCCATCCTACAAACAGGTGCGTAGAACATTATTATACAATTGCAAGAAGCAACAACCAACTCAGAACAACTATATACACTCTAAGGAACAAGCATGGTGTCAAAACATAGTATGTCCGGTTTATCTTGAAATATATTTATCCTATTCCTCAAACACTACTAACCTCCCTCCCTCCCTCCCTTCCTCCGAACTCAACTATGGACAAAAGGTGCTGCATTCAGTCAAACACAACAAAGCTAACCATTCTAGCGCAATTGATATCCAAGAACCCATTCAGCTAAGATAAACTAACTACTCCAAGCCTTAGAAAATGGTCATAAAGGCAATAAGCCATAATCAACCATATCTATCAAATTTACCTCAGTTTTCGAGCTTCTTGGTGGTCTTTCTGGTCCATCCCCACTTCGACCCGCCTCTCCAAACCGCCTCCAACGCCCCCCATTGTCCTCCAACCCAACATTCCCCATTACTTTCCCATCCAGCGAGGCCACTGGCGGAGGCGGCTACACCGGCCCATCAAGGAAAGCCGTCGCCTTTCCCCTTGCCATCGCTCCTCGCGGCCACGATCCGTCAAAGGGACACAGAGCTGCAAATGGAGAAACAATATATGCAGGGGGCAAATTTAGTTTTTTTCTTCTTCTTTCTTTTTTTCATTTATTAATATTATCGAAAATCAAGACTCCAATATTCATCCCCCATATTGTTTTTCGTTACATGTATTTCACTTTTTCCTAAGATTTGTAGATTGAAAGCTTTTTATTTAGTTAAAATCACATGCCCGAAACCTTTAAAAGTGCCTGATAAAAAAATCTTTAAAAGTGCAATAAGTATGTATTTTTCAAAATTTAAACAATGCTATTTTTCTTTTTCCGGAAATTTTTGGAGAAAAACTGGAAAAGAAAACTATATTTATACATTTATTTCTCCACTTATTCTAATATTACTTTTATAAAGAAAGAAAATAGATCTATTTCTAAATTACCCATGTATTAAATAATACATGTTATATATATATATCTTTAAGTCTCATTTCACACAATTTCTACCGTAGTTATCTATTTTTAACCTCCGTTAACAATCACCAAATCCATGACTGTATTATAGAGAAATGGCATTTAGAAAGAGACTTCGCTCTCCAATCTCTCACTTAGAGTATTAAACTAATTTTGTAAACTAATTTTTAGTATAATTGGCATTACCTACCATTCCTATGATTGCTTGGGCCGAACTGTATTAAAGAGTAACAAATGAAATTTCATGAGCAAACTTTCTCTTAGAAAGAATAAAGACGCATGGTCGTGGATAATAAGTTTTCATCAATAATTGATTAAATGCACATGCTACACGAATAATCGAGAGTTATTGATGCATTATCCCGATTATCTAGGTTACAGTGTCGTTTTGATTTATAGAGAAAGGGAATATATTATTTTCTTGTTTTGGCCACATTCACTTAACATATTTTCAATGTATATTAGACTTAGGAGGAACTTCCAATAGATAAGTCACCAATAGGAAAGTTAGTGGGTTGCCAAGCCCAAGGACGTAGTATGGAAACTTTTGGGTTTTAATTTAATCAATTTAACATGTGAATTAACTCAATTAGGAGTCAGCACTAAAAATTATTGGTAGGTTGATTAGACTCCTATGTATGAACTAGAGATACAAAGGGTTTGGGGAACTTAATTACATTATATTAATCTAACTCCATTTTCGGTACGGTACCTTTATCATGTTATTTTCAAAAATATTTTGTAGGCAATCTTGATTAATTTTAAGGCTAACCACTAGGGTGCACAATCAATGATCTAGCACTCGATAAACCAAAGCAACAAATAAAAATTGCCAAGAACAAAGCACAACCTTACTATGATGAATTTCCCAATATAAAAAAGATGTTGATTAAAAAAGAAAAAGGAAAAAAAAAAAAAAAAAGGTAGCATGCATAGCCTAAACTAAACATTGAGTTCTAAATAATCATGCAATCTCAAACTAATCCTTTTTGATGTTTTTCTATATGCAATTTTAACCCGAGTTTAATATGCATGAATTATTAAATTAATGATGTTTGAGATGACTTGATTTTAATGACAAGTAAAATTAATATGAACTATTTTAAAGACGATGTGGCAAGTGGTGACAAGGCATGGAATTGATGCAATGTCAACATTTTCTGGTATTTTCTTTTAAAAGTTATAATAGGAAAGTACTTAAAATACGATATTTACCGAATTTAAATTAAGAAATAATTAATGGGGTTTACTCCCAATCCACTTTCATCTCTTTTAAAATTTTTATTCTCTTCGACTTGAGCAAGCGAGCTGAGCAAATCGAGAGTTTGAGACAACACGACAATCAAGAGTTCCTCTTCTTCTTCTTCTTCTTCTTCTTCAAGATCGAATTCAATGGCGGATTCGGACATTGGTATTTGGCGTTTTCTTCTTTTTTTTTTTTTTTTTTTGAATTCCAATTGGCTCTCTCTCGCTTATTATTTGGCATGTGATTTTGTGTGTCATTTTGACTTTTTGCCAAGTGGATTTTGTGTTGTTTTTAAGTTGTTAAGTAGGAGAAAACTTGTTATTTGTCTCAGATTTTCAGCCATCATGGTATGGCGATTTTCGCATGCGGGTATAATTTTGGTTTAAGAATCATCATTAAGTTGCTGATTCATTAAAGAAAAAAAAAAAAAGGAATGTTCTCTAAGTGAATAACTGTGATGATGTCTGCATAATTGGTGCTGTTTGTCCACCAAGCTTGTGCTGTCTCTCCAAGGTTGCCTTCAAGTCGGACGGTGGTTTGGGCGCGCAATTTGGACTAGCAACTTCTTCTAGTAGCATCAAAAATTAGAAGTTAAAAATCCAACACGGGCTAAGCTATGTTTGCTTGTCGGACGTGGATCTATAGTCAAAGCCTATCGTTGATTCATCTCGTGGGCTTCTCGTGGGCTTCTCGTGGGCTTCCATTCTACGCAAAGGTAAAAACAAGATCAGAAAAGTGTCAATGTCAATGTACAGAAGTCCCTGTTATGCAATTATCGAGCCAATAAGAAGTACGTCATATTCCATGTATTCCCCATTAATTTGATAACACATTTGGACATATTATGAGTGTTAAAATCTCTGAATGCATTATATTAACAAGGGTTAGAATTTACTTTCCTGTATCAAATTCAAATTGTGAACCCATGTCAAATCATCATCTCCAAAAATAATTGTCATTAAATCAAGCCAGAAAAAGATATTTCTTAGACTCTTAATGTATTAAAATTGGGTTTCTATTAAAATCTATTTTCATAAACATGCTAGAAAAGACCTATATCATTTGGAGAAATAACTTTGTAATGTAACATGATTATTTTCAATCTCAATGCAGAACTACAAATATGTTTTTGAGGTCCTACTATACGGTGACATAAGAAAAAAAGGACAATGTTTATCTGTCACGTATCATTTTGTAACCTTCTTTATAGAACATAATTTTTCTTTTGTCATCGCAAGTAATGTAGATTTTATGATTTGTAATTGTTTAGAAAAACTAACAAGCTACGTAAGTTAATAGTATGTCTCTTTTTCTATTAATTAATAAATTACCTAATGGATTGTAACTTTTATTTGACATTGGCGTAGTTTTCCTTAAATAGTCGTAAGTTCTTTCAATCACATGGTTTGTAATTTTCCATGAAAATAAAAATCTACCTAAGTTGATAACAGATTTTTTTTATGCTATTAGTAGTAAAATATTCTTTACTCATTGTAATTTTTTAGTTTATGAAATTGTAAGTTTGATCATTTTTTCCGATAATCCAACACGGAATGTAGACCGGCCACCTAAAAACACACTTATTGGGAAAGTAGAAATTCCCTTATTTCTCAGAAATTAAAATAAGAAGAGAGAGAGAGAGAGAGAGAGAGAGAGAGAGAGAGAGAGAGAGAGAGAGAGAACCGTGTAGAGCCAAGCACCGATTAGGGTTTTCTTCTTCTTCTCGGTAGCTTGTTGACACCTAAATTTTTGTTTCACAATTAGTCATTTATTGCATAAAAAAATTAGGGATCCAAACTAACCTCTAAAAAATATAAATATCAATTTTTACTTTGCATGTTCAGTTCTTGTAAAGCATGTCCACATCCGATAAATTTCATATGAGCTACCCTTATTATGCTTGAACTCAAGAAGCCATGAACATACTCCTAGTTGGCACATGGATCAACAAATCCTCAGAATATGCTCGATTATGAGTTGCGCACATGAGAATCTGAAACTTGGGGGTCACAATTTCCGAAGATGAGGGAAGCCAGTCAATTAGAGAAATCTTCTCTCCAGTAAATCTTCCCTCTAGTAAATTTGGCCAGATAAGTGGAGGAACTCGTGGGATCTTTTTCCAAGAATACCATAATGCACAAAAGAAAACAAATATGTTGGCTACGAAATCATGGGCAATTTTGTCAGACTGTAAGTTGAGGGAAATAAATTAGAAAAAAAAAAGAAAAAGAGAATTTTCATGGAATATTCTCCATGACTTTGGCCAAGATATCTCGCGTCCAAAAGCTCAACCCCACCAGGTCTCACGAATCATCTTTCGCATAATAAGAGGAGTCGATCTTGGCAAATCATCTGAAAAACAATCTCACGTTTTCAGCTATTGATCATGGAAAGATTGGGAGCTCGGAGTGACAAGGACGGACTGAATTCCCATTCCTTCGTAGACACCTTCGGATTGCTTGGGATTCTTTCGAAAAAATTGAAATTATGAGGGGAATCAATGGGATTTGTCCAGCAATACGGAAAGAATTGGCACTCACTCGAATATCGGGCGTTCATGCACAAGGCAATATGAAAAGATTGAGCGGAGAGGAAATTAAAGGAAATAATAAGAAGATAATTCTGGCCATGAAATCGTAAATGATAGTGAGTGAATCTGGACACGTTTGCAGCAATATAAGTGAATCGGAAAAGGAAAAGATTGTGAAAGAAGGTGAGGGACGCATATATGAGAGATTAACGGTGACAAATCAAGGCTAAGATTTGGCAATCCCCACGATCAAAGGAACATGGGTTCTAACTTTCCAATGTTAAATGGAAGTCTTTGGGACTTGTAAGTCATTGGAGGGGGAAGTATGTACACACCCTCAGACATCTCATGTCCACTATCTTGACAATTCTTCGATTAGACTATGGTGTTGGCAGTCCTCTCGACCCTGCGTTCATCTTGCTTTGTGGATATTGACGACAAGCATAAAGCTAAGTCAAGTATTTTTTTAGTTTGATTGTGTGAAATTTCATTTCGCTATTATTATTATTATTATTATTATTATTATTATTATTATTATTATTATTATTATTATCATCATCAAAATGAGTGAATGCACGAAGGAGAGGAAAGGGAGGACTTCCTGAAGGAATTGTCGCGTTGATCCTTCGGTCTTCCCAGTGTCAAGCACGTTCATGCAAAAAGAAGAAAGGACAGAACATCGGTCAAACAAAGAAAGTCCAAGCGCACCATTTCTAACTCTTGCTCTCCACGTCGTGGTGCCGTCATCCCACTTAGCCTTCACACCTAGGCTGCACTTGGGGATTTTCCTTCGAAGTTTGAGCGATGCCAGGCTATTCCTTCTATAGTACCACGGTAAGTTCTGTGCACTCGTATGATCATCCCTCATATGTTAGCAGCATATGATAAAATAGATAAAGATCGCATGCTAAACATTTTCAAAATAAAGAGAAAATGTATAGAAAGGATGTTAGATAAATTAAGTCTCCGAATTCGTGAATCTTTAAATTCCTGAATCCGTGAATCTTTGAAGAGGTACCGAGGTGATGTTAGAGCGGGTATGCCACTAATTTTAAGTGTTTGATCTTGTCAAATGTATCCTAATAAGACAAGATATTCATTGTTTTCTAGATACCACGAGACGCAGAATGGTGGAATTTTCGCACGACCCTCCACCCTATTTTCCTTGCCTCTCTTGCGCATTGCCCGGAGCGCTTCTGTTGTCCCCGTCAAAAAGCAGCCCCCTCTCTCCCCCCATTTTCCTCCCTTAGTCACCAAGCAAAGCACAAGACCTGTCTCATCGATGGAGCGTTCCGCTTGGCCTAAGAGCCTCTCGTCAAGCCGCAAGCACGCGATCCAGGATCTCCTCCATGATCAGAATCCCACGAAGAAGCTCAGAGATCTTTTCGACGCTCACTCAAACTGGCAATAACACAGGGCAGCCCCTGTTCGCTAATGATCTGTTCTTCAACGTCCTCAGGTCGTTCGGCAACTCCATATCTGAATCGATGAGCGCCGAGTCCGACGAGGTCTTGCAGCTCCCGACCAACGCCTGTGTCAGGTCCGAGATCTCGGAGGGAAGTGAAAGCATCAAGCCTCCGATCCCAAGGTAAGCAAGGGCCAAAATTCGCGTCTTTTTACTTTTGACTTTGTCTGAAAAGTAATTTATCTATTTAAATGAAGTTTCCCGCAATTATAATAACATATGTAAGTTTCTTTTCCACAAGCCACAAGCGCATGATCGAGGAGATCCTCCGAGCCCAGAAGTCCGTGACGACGCTCCTAGATCTGTTCAACGCTCACTCCCAAGCTGGCAATAACCTACAGCTGCCCTCGTCTGCAGAAGATCTGCTCGAAGACCTCAAGGAGTCGTTCGCCAACAGCCTATCCTTATTGGGGGTGGCCAAGTCCGACGAGGTCTCGCAGGTCCGGACCAAATCCTGTGTCAGGTTCGAGGACTCTGATGAGGAGAGCACTAGCACCCCGGTCCCGAGGCAATTAAGGTCCTTCGTTATTTATTTATTTATTTTATCTTCTGACTTTGTCTGAAAATAATTTATCAATTTAAGTAGTGTTTCACGCAATTAAAAATACAATTATAAAGCTTCTTTTTGGGAAGAAATCGCATGTTTGAAAATGACAGTGTGAAGATCTCCTTTCTGTTTAGTAGTTTGATAAAATCAAAATTTATTCTATTTTGTGTTTGCTGTCTCCTCAAAAACAGGATTAAGTTGGATATAAAATGAATAATCCAGATAAAAGAAGTTTTAAATAGAGCATAAGATGAAAGAGGCTTTACATGGAGCTAAATTAACTATATTCGTCTAAGTAATTCTAACAAAAAAGAAGTAAAATTACTCATTTTTGCTCGTAAAGACTTTAGATAGATGGACTAGACTAGACTAGAATTTGATTTTCAAGTTCAAGTTACCTAGGTACCTCACAAATGATGCATCCCATTTCATTAATTTTTCATATATAATTTATTTGTTTTGTTTGTTTGTTAAGATTTATACATAAATCGTACTAATTCTAACATGAATGGGAATTACTCATTTTTTTGTAGAGGAACTTCGAATACATGGACAAGATTGGACGACCATGAATTTGTGTATGACGGGTACTCATGGAACAAATATGCTCAAGGCTCAAGAAGCGATTCTCAAGTCGGAGTTCCCAAGGTACTTCAAAATGATTTATTCATTTTCATTAATCTCTCATATATAGGAGAAAAATCATTTATGAAGTAGAAAGAACTCTATCATTGCTTGATGTCTAAAACAAATAATATGTGGGAATCTTTAGAAAAAATCATGGCTTCAAACTAATAAGTATGAGAATATTTAAATAATAAATCATGCACACATTTAATAGCTTAAGCTTTAGAAATAGTTAGTAGTGGTCCATAAAAATCTCACGATAAGAAACACATCCATCTATCGACCTAGCTAAATTATTTATGCTTCTCTCATGATGAACAATTAAGTAAAATGTGTTTTTGCTTGTGGTTAAAGCTATAGGAACTACTACGGATGCTCTTACAAATTCGACCAAGGGTGTCAAGCGACCAAGCAAGTCCAGAAGATAAAGGATGACCCGCCCATCTATAGGACTATATGCCAAGGCCACAACACTTGCAAGATAGCATTTAATGATGAGTGTATTATTTGATATTACTAGTTTGAGCTTTTATTTTATGATTAAGACTTTTATTTTATTAATGTTTTATAGTTTTCATGTGTTTAAAATAATTTGTGGTTAATTGATTGTAGCAACACTTGTTAGATAGCTCAAATAGTATGTTATCTTTAGGCAATAAAATCAGTAGAGAATTCAAGAGATGAGGAAATTAAAATGATTTTTGTGATCGGGAGGTTAAATCTTCGAGACCGAGTGAAGATCACCTATTTTTTACTTATAAAAGCAACAGTGTCCGGTGAGAAAGTGGGGGTTTTTCTAGGGTTTTCTTTTGGTCGACCAAAGAAAAACAAAAAGGGAAAAGGGAAAAGGGAAGAAAAAAAGCAGAAGAAAAGTACAATCGGCAGGGGGTGAGGGGACGTTTACTGTTCATCGTCTTCCTCACCCTTGCTGCCTGCGTCTGCAACCGGACGCTGTCCCGACGGTCGCCGGTGCCGGCTCCTCTACGCTCGCCGCCCGCGCCTACATCCGGCCACCGCAAGCCATCGCCGTTCGCCAGTGATCCCCGAACGCCGAACCCTGATCGCTTCTGTTCTGCTCCATCTTGCTACGGACGCTGCTGCTTCACTCGGCCTCCGCCTGCTGCTTCTGCCTCGCCGCTCCGCCTTGCTGATCCGCGACGCCTGACGCCGTTACCCCGAAGACCAGCGATCGACGTCCCTGCTCAACCCGACGCCCTGCTGCCCGGAGTCGAAGTCCTGCGACGCTGCTGCTACCGCCGGATCTGCCTCGCCTGCAATCAGAAGCCCGAGCACTGCCTTGCCGTCGCCGCCCAGCATCCAGCAGCCCGTGACCCAGCGCTGTCGCCGCGTCTGCCAGCCTCCGTCCGAAACCCCTCTCCGGTGACCTCCACCCACGACGACCCGACGTCGCCGCGCCTCTACAGCTCGCGCCCAGCAAACCGGTGGTCTGTCTCCACTCAGCCGACACCACTGCACCAACACCTCTGCCCGCTCGCCGTTGCTGCTCCGCCCCTGTACGCTGTCCCCTCGCCGGAGCTCCGACGCCAGCCACCTTTCATCCGATCTCCGCGTCGCCGCGTCTGCCCCCCATAGCGATTGCTGTCCGTCCTGCACTATTCCCTTGGGTAGTTTATTTTTATTTTTCATTTTATTTATTTATTTATTTAAGTTTAGTTATTTAAATTTGAACCTTAGATGTTAATATTCATTTCATGAATATTGAAGGCATTAACTGTAGGGATTCTGCCCAAAATTGTTGTAATTATTAATTTGATCGGTAGGATCATTTTTTTTTATTATATTAATTTTTGGATATTTTGATAGTATTTTAATTATTAAATCACTATAGTTATTAATTTGATTCGTAAAACTTCATATCAAATTTTTAATTATTTTGAACATTTTAGGATTACGATAATTGTTAATTTAACCCGTGAGACAATGGGTTATTTTTTCGATTATTTTAATCCTTCATTTGATGAATGTCTTGAGTGTTTAGATATAGTTGCTTATCTTGGAAAAACACTAAAAAAAAAAAAAAAAAAAAACACAAAACAAAAATCAAATCTTGCATCGGAATTATTGGTTTAGTAAATTAATAATGGATTTTTAGGATTGCACTTTTAGATAATTTTTTGAAATAGATTAGGATTGATTTTATAGATAATGTTTGCACATTAAAATAATCTCATTTTTTTTAAAAAAATATAGTTTTCAAAGATAGGATAGGGTTTAAGTTAAATTAACCCCTAAAATAAATTAGAAAATTATTCATTTTAGATAGTTTAATTAGGTTTTTTTTTATTAATTCTGAATTTCAATAAAAATACAAAGAATTAGGTTCATAATAGGTTCATTTAATTAGAATTTATTTGTTAGCAAAATTAGGTCATGTAGTTAAAGTGCATGTTTTATTCATGGGGTTTACTCCCAATCCATTTTCATCTCTTTTAAAATTTTTATTCTCTCTCGACTTGAGCAAGCGAGCTAAGTGAATCAAGAGTTTGAGACAAAGACGATGATCGAGAGTTCCTCCTCTTCTTCTTCTTCTTCGAGATTGAATTCGATGGCGGATTCGAACATTGGTATTTGGCGTTTTCTTCTTTTTCTTTTCTTTTTTTTGGATTCCAATTGGTTCTCTCTCTCGCTTATAATTTCGCATGTGGTTTTGTGTGTCGTTTTGACTTTTTGCCAAGTGGATTTTGTGTTGTTTTTAAGTTGTTAAGTAGGGAAAAACTTGTTATTTGTCTCAGATTTTGAGCCGTCATGGTATGGCAATTTTCGTGTGCGAGTATAATTTTGGTTTAAGAATCATCACTAAGTGGCTAATTCATTAAAAGGGAAAGGAAAAAAAAAATGTTCTCTAATTGAAGAGTCAGAAAATAATGACGTCTCGCATAATTAGTGATGTTTGTCCACCGTTGACACATAAATTTTGACGATTTAATTAATTTATTTATTACATAAGAAATTATGGGTTAATTTTATTAATTGCATAGTATATAGATTTAGATTGCATTTATTTTGTTATTTGCATATTTTGGATCGGTGGTGGATAAGTTCGAATTAGATGGATTAGGCCCAAGTGAACAGGTTGGTCCAAGCTTTTTTTTTAATAATTAAAAATTATCTCATGGGAATATAATATTTTTAAAATTTTTCTGAGATATGAATCTTTTTAGATAAGATAGATGGGTAAAAAAATATTTCGATTTGGCTTTGAAAGATTTGGATTTAGAAAAATCTCATCTTAATCTTGAATCTTTATCAGTATGGGATGAATTTTGTGAAAAATATTGCGATGTTGCGATTTATCTTTGTGAGATTTGAATTTCGAGAAAATATATATCATAATCTTAAATTTTTATCAATAGTGATCGGTTGGTGAAAATGTATTGCGGATGTAGATTTGAAGGGAAAATCGAAAGCTTATCTCTTACCCCCTATAAAAGCAACCGTGTACAAGGACCAGAGGGAGCTTCTTTTGGGAAAAAAAAAAAAAAAAAAAACAAGAAAAGAAAAGGTGGAGAGAAGTTTTGCTTCTGCAAAGAGAGAGAGAGAGAGAGAGAGTGTAGGGAAAAGTCAAAAAGGTGAGAAAAGAGAAAGTGACGTGAGAGGAGACAGAGAGAGAAAGTAACGTGAGAGGAGACAGGAGGAGAGAGAAAGAAATTAAAAAAGGAAGAAGAACTGTTCTTCTTCCCCGGTGGGCTCGACCGCTGCCCACGCTCGCTGCCCTCCGGACGCCGCCGCCTTGCCCCACCGACGCCGCCCGGAATCGAAGCCCACCGCGGCCGCCGTCCATTGCCCGCTGCCGCAGCAACGACGCCCTTGCCGCCTTGCTACCGTCGCTCCCTCGCCCGCAAGCTCGTGCTGTAGCTGCTGTCCAGAGGCCAAGATTTGCTCACCGCCGTGCTCCGCTTGTTCCCGTTCGCCATTGCCGCCCCGATCTCACGTTGCCGCCATACCAGCGCTGCCGTCACTCCAAATCCAGACGCCCGAGCGCCAGTGCCCCTCGCCGCGCCTCCTTCGCAAGCAACCTACTTGTTGCTGCCCGAATCGCCCCCTGACGAACCCACTCTAGTTGCAGCACTCGTCTCCCTCACGACGACCCCGGTGCCTTCCGCCGAGCCATCTCCACCAGTCGCTGCTGCAGATCCGGTGGTCCGCCCGATGCCAACAACGCCGAGACGTCCCCTTTGTCGATGCCCGAGCGCCAGTTGCTTCGCCCGTGCCGTCCCTGTCCCGTCTAACCCGCGACCAACGGTGCCTTCCCTTCGCCGGAGCTACCCCTGCCAGACTGACGACAGTTGCTGTAGGTGACTTGCCACGAGCAATCCGTGCTTGGAAAGGGAAAAGGAAAATAGAAAAACAAAAGGAAAAAAGGAAAATCAATTAGGTAGTTTTTTCTTTTTTATTTACTTATTTTATCTTTTTATGTTGGTTTCATTTATTTACTTTTTTTTTAGTAGGATTATTCCTAAATATATGATTGATGTTCCAACATGAAAGTGCCCCCTCAAGTGAGGGATTGATAGTCCGATTTTCGCGCCCGAAATCCGACTCGCAATCCTTATAAAAATCGACAATCCAATCTCAAGCCCGAGATTTGATTCGCGATTTAATTTTAAAATTAGTCAACTGATCTCACGCGAGATGTGGTTCACCAATTTTTGGATATCAATATTATCTTACTTGATTTGATGTCGTGTGTCTGGATCAATTTTATTTTCATAAGAGAAAAGAATCAAAAAAATCCGAATAAGAATTAGGTTTGTTTTTGTTATCTTGTATGTTAGGATTGCAATCTTATTATGAATTTTTAAATAAAAATATCCAAAAAGAAAGTGCATTCATTTAGGTTGTTAGTTTTTTATTTGAATTGCATGTTTAATTATGTGTTAGTTTTAATTTCGAATTTCTTAAAGAAAAATACAAAAGATCATTGTGCATATTAGATTAAAATTGCACATTTCATTTTAAATTTAGATCATCTTTTTTAGATAAATTGCATTTTAAATTTAGATAATGTCTTAGTTTAAATTAGGATTTAATATGACTTAATCCCTAGTTTAAATTAGATAGAATCTTAATCTAGCTAGATCATTTCAAATTTCATAAAATTTGTCTTAGGATAAATTAGTTGCAATTTTTAGGATAGATTGCATTTTTTTTTTTTTTTTTAAATGTCATTTGCATGTCATATAGATTTAGGTTCATGAAATGCATGTCATTTTAGTGATTATTGTTAGGTTGATTTCTAATTAGAAATTGTCCGTCATTAGATTAGGTCATTTAATGAATGTTGCTTGACATATAGTTTGCATATTAAATTATATGTCGCATGTCATTTTAGTTGAAATAATTTTGTACGTCATTGCATTGCATTGCACGTCATTAGAATTAAGTCACTTTGGTTAATTTAGATTGCATATTTAACATGCATGTTCATTAAGAGATCATAGAATTTTTATTCATATGTTTAGGACATGTTGCCATGCCATATCATTTCATATTAGATTAAAAGCATTGCATTGCATATGGATTATAATCTCGTTTAATAAGTGAAAACAAAAAAAAAGAAATTGCTTGTTAATTAGAAACCATATCTAGGGTTGTTGATGTTGATTTAAATTTAACAATTTAGATGCTTTCGTTGCTTTGAGGTAAGTTCGCATCATTTAATTGCTTTCTTGGGTGTTAAATCGGTGGTTTGCGCACTGCATGAACACATTACATGTTAGGGAAATAGATTTAAAATCAATCCAAATTGTTTGCCAAACATTTTTCAAAAATAAAAGAAAGGTACCGAAAAGGCGTTAGAGAAATCTAACGTAACCAAGTCTCCGTATCCTTAGTCTCTGGTTCGTAGGAGTAAAATAAATCTCCCGTTGCTTTACTAGGGTTTCTAATCGACCCACCAAAAATAGATTAGTGGCGACTCCTAGTTAAAATTCAATTGCATGTTAACAATTCAAACCTAAGTCGTGAATTGGTATGGGCTTGGGAGAGCCCGAGTTAAATCTAGCCTTAACAATCCATTAGCCAAACCCTAGGTGGTTCACACCCGAAAATTTTGGTCGCGACATCCACCAAGCTTGTGCTGTCTCTCCAAGGTTGCTCTCAAGTCGGACGGTGGTTTGGGTGCGCAATTTGGACTAGCAACTTCTTCTAGTAGCATCCGAAATTAGAAGTTTTAATATCAAAATTAGCAGTTAAAAATTCAACACGAGCTAAGCTATGTTTGCTTGTCGGACGTGGATCTCTAGTCAAAGCCCATCGTTGACTCATCTCGTGGGCTTCCGTTCTATGCAAAAGTAAAAACAAGATCAGAAGAGTGTCAATGTTAATGTACAGAAGTCCCTGTTGTGCAATTATCGAACCAATTAGAAGTATGTCTTATTCTATATATTCTCCGTTAGTTTGATAACAAATATTGACATATTATGTGTTAAAATCTCTGAATGCATCATATTAACAAGGGTTAGAATTTACTTTCCTGTGTCAGATTCGAATTGTAAACCCATGTTAGATCATCATTGTCGCGACCCGATTTTTTCGGGTTCATCACCTAAAACTAGGTTAATGAATTACTAAGTCTTTAAGCTTAGCTCGGGCTCTCCCAAGCCCATACCAATTCGCGACTTAGGTTTGAATTCTTAACATGCAAATAATTTCCAATCGAAGCCGCCACTAATCTATTTTCGGTGGGTCGATTAGAAACCCAAGTAAAGTAACGGGAGATTTACTTTACTCTTACGAACCGCAGATTTATGAGTTCGGGGACTTGGTTACACCCGTACTATCCTAATGCCCTTTCGGTACCTTTTTATTTCATTTTAAAAAATGTTTGACAATTAAATTGATTTTAATTTAACTTGCTAACATGTGAGATGATCATACATGTGCGCATACCACCAATTTAACACTCAAGAAAGCAATTAAATATTGCAAAAACATACCTAGAAGCAACGAAAGATCCGTTGTTAAGTCGAATTCACATCAAGAACCCTAGATATGATTTCTAATTAACACATAATTTTAATTTTTGTTTTCACTTTATTTAATGAAAATCATGCGATGCATACAAATAATCTAATATGACATGGCAACATGACCTAAACTATATGACATGAAGAAATGCAATAATTAAATGCAATCTAAATGACCTAATTCTAATGACATGCAATGTGATGCAATGACATACAAAATTATTTAACCTAAAACGACATGCATCATACAATTTAATATGCGAGTTATATGTCATGCGACATTTATTAAATGACTTAGTCTAATGACGATGGAGTTCTAATTAAGTGAACCTAATAAAAACTAAATAATGTGCATTTGATATTTCTATGCAAAAATGATCTAACTAGATTAAAATTCTATCTAATTTAAACTAAGGATCAAGTCACATTAAATCCTAATTTAAACTAAAATATTATCTTAATCTAACATGTAATTTATCTAATATGCAATGACGTGCAAAGAATGCCTTAATTCAACATGATATATGCATGATGATTTTTTTTTTTTTTTGTTATATTTTCCTAAATTCGGAATAAAATCCCTATTCTAGATATGCAAGATAACAAGAAATATTCCAAAACAAATTGAATCCTAATTCAAATATTTTTTAGATTTTTTAGTGGTTTTCAAAAAAATAAGCAATTATCAACTAAACATTAAATCTAAACAATCAAGATATTCAATTAAATAAACGATTAAAATAATCGAAAAAATAACCCGTTGTCTCACAAGGTCAAATTAACGATTATCTTTAACCCTAATTATCACAACAGAGAGATCAAAATAACTAAAAATCTGATCCGAATTCTTACATCAAATTAATAGTTATATTGATTCAACACTTAAAATACTATTGACAAAATGCCCAAAAATTAATATAATTAAAAAAAAAAAGATCCGATATCTTACGGACCAAATTAATAATTATATAGTTTTGGGCAAAAACCTAAGGATAATGCCTAAACTATACAAATAATTAAAATTGACATCCCATGTTCTAACTTAAGCAAAAATGACAGCACTTAAAATAACTAGATAACTAAATAAAAATAAAAGGATAAAAAGTAAATCACCTAAAAAGGAAATTAAAAAAAGCAACAATGGTGGACGGCGCCGGGTGGAGGATGGCCGGCGTCAGAGCTCCGGCGAGGGCATAGTAGGTGCACGGTGAGGAGCTCCGGCGAGGAGACTCGGAACGGAGGTGGTCGGGTGTCGCTCGAGCGTGAGATGCGCTGCTCGTGCTGCTGGGGGCGACGAGGCTGTGCAGGCCGCCGGATTTGATGGCGTCGGGGAAGGTCCGCTGAGGTTGCGAGCTGCTGATCGACGATGGCAAGGACCTGGGCTCTGGATCGCGAGCGAAGCGACGGCTTCGCGGCTGAGATGGCGTCGGGGGTCGCAATGGGCTGCAACAGAGAGCAGATCGGCTCGATGGTACGGCTAATTTGGTGTTCCGGTGAAGGTAAACCTGCAACAAAACAGGAGATCGCTCGGGCAGTAGCTGATGGCGCACCGAGGACAGCAGCAGACTCGGATAAGGGGTAGCGGCTCGTCGCTTGGGCGGCAGGTCGTTGCGGATCGACACGACAGGGCGGCGGTACGAGCTTGCGGGCAAGGGAACCCTGGCAGTGGAATCGCGAACAGCAAGCAGGGTACGGCTCGGCAGTACTTCGGGTCGGGAATCTCGAGTCAGTGCAGGCTGAGCAGGAGTGGTGTTGGGCACGGATCACGGGTGACTCGCAGATCAGCACGTGGGCATGAGGCAAAAGCGGAGCTGGCCGTCGTAGCTGGACGAAGCAGAATCGGAGCCGGCAGGAGGAAGGTAGAAGCGGAATGGCAGAGGAAGAAGGTGATGAACAGTAAATGTCCAATCACCTTTACCCCTTTTGCTTTTTTTTTTTTTTTTTTTTTTTTTTTTTTTTTACTTTTCCCCCTTTCTTCTCCTTTTGTGTTTCTCTTCTTCTTTCGAGAATTCCACGGATGGCTCCCCTCTCCTCTTTTACTTTTGACTTTTGTGTTCGTTTCTTTTCGATTTCCCAAAAAAAAACCGAAAAAGTCCCTCCCGATTGAACTTCGTACGCATCCTTTTATAGACGAAACAAAACATGATCTTTTTTGTTAAATATTTCCATCTCACAAATATTGCTTATAACCTCTTGATCACAAAAATCCCTATCTCATGAATATTCACCCTAATTTCATCATCTATTGATAAAAATAAGATTACAGGTGCGATTTTCTTAACTTTCAAAATCATCATAATATCGCATCAAATCTTAATTTTTCACAAGATAATCAATTAAAAATAACAACGGGCTTGGATTAATTTTCTCTTTTATGGGCCTAGCCCGACCTGCTGAACTAGAGCTCAAGAATATTAATTCGAACCCATCCACCACCAATCCTAAAAATAAAAAATAAAAAATAAAAATGCAAAATATGTAAATTAAAAATAAATGCACTTAAAAAAATTATATGCTATGCAATTGAATAATAATATTTTTTTAGGGAGTAATTTTAATCCCTAATTTTTATGCAATAAATGACTAAATGGGTTGTCCAAAATTTAGGTGTCAACAATCATCTCCAAAATTATAATTATCATTAAATCAAGCCAAAAAAAGATTTTTTTTTAGACTTAGTTTGTATTAAAATTAGGGTTTCTATTAAAATCCATTTTCATAAACATGCTAGAAAAGACCGATATCATTTGGAGAAATAACTTTGTAACCTAATATGATTATTTTCAATCTCGGTGCAAAACTACAAATATGTTTTTGAGGTCCTACTATACGGTGACATAATATATATATATATATATATATATATATATATATATATATATAAAAAAGGAGAATGTTTTTGGCTAATTGACAGTAATCTTCCTTTAAAATTCATAATTTTCGTTCATAATAGCAACTTATCCGTCACATATCATTTTGTCACATTCTTCATAGAATATAATTTTGTTTTTGTCGTCGCTAGTAATATAGATTCTATGATATGTAATTGTCTAGAAAAATTAAAAAACTACCTAAGTTAATAGTATGTCTCTTTTTCTATTAATTAATAAATTACCTAATGGATCCTAACTTTTATTTGACATTGGCATAGTTTTTCGCAGATAGCTGTAAGTTCTTTCAATCACATGGTTCGTAATTTCCCGTGAAAATGAAAAATCTACCTAAGTTGATAACAATTTTTTTATGCTATTAGCAGTAAAGTATTCTTTACTCATTGGGAAAGTAGAAACTCCCTTCTTTTTTTCAGAAATTAAAATAAGTAAAAGGAAGCATCTCAGTTCCGTGGCTAGTTCACTTGCTCACATAGAGAGAGAGAGAGAGAGAGAGAGAATCCTGCAGAGCCAAGCGCCGGTTAGGGCTTTTCTTCTTTTTCTCGGTAGCTCTAGTTTGCTTCCGCGATTCGATCGACACCGTCGATGCTTCCGTCCACGACTACTTCAACGAAGCTTTCACCTCCCGCTCCAACACCTTCTTCTTCCATGCAGGCAGTGAAGGCCTCCGTGCTCCGAGGTCTGCGATCCCACCTTCCTTTGATAGCTCCTAATGCCACGACCAGCCCCAAGGGGAAGTCCTTCATCAGGTACGGATTTTTCCATTCTCTACTCTGGCTGCGATTCAGCTCCAAGTGATTTTGGTGGTCTCGTCTTGTTGCCTTGGAAGTTTGCTGGTGTCCCAATGGATGAACCGTCTTTGTTGGTTTCTGGGAAGTTATGCTGAAATGGTGAACACGTTTAATTTCCTAGGTTCTATCTAATTTACACACACATACACATATATACACACACATATGAGAATGCCATTGAAGTCCTTAAAATGAAACACTCGAAATTGCCCACGCGTCATTGAGGAATTTTCTATGTTTCAATTTAAGTTTTTGGACTTAATTGCAATTTTTCAATAAAGGATTAAGACTTAATTAGAAATTTATGATTCAATTGCACTTTCTAAGGAGAGTTTGGGACTTGATCAAACCAATTGGGAAATTGCTTAATTATTTTCCGATTATTTCTAACAACTTTAATAAAAAAAATAATAAATATTATATAACAATTTGCTTCATAACTATAATTTTGAGGTCATGCGCATAATATGAAATTTAAGAGAATTAAATCATCGCTCCCACGGATATCCGGTAACAATTATTGCAATAATAATATTAAGGGTCTGTTTGTTAACGTATCAAAAAAGTGTTTGATTATATTATTTTGTTCCTCGAACAAAAAAAAATAGAAATAATTTTGGTAACTTTTTTATTCATCGAATAGATTTGGAACAGAATTAAGAAATAGAAAAAAAAAATTATTTTATTGTTCTCCAAAACAACTCCAAAATCAAGCCAAATTATGTTCTTTTTTTCTTCTTCTTTTCATTTTCTTTTCTCTTATTCTTCCTCCAACCGGTCGCAAAATATAATAAAATTATTAAAATAGTACAGTAAATTATATTTAAAATATGATAAATTATATAATAAAATTAAAAATATACGATAAGATAATTTTATTAAAAAAAAAAAAGAGAAAATATAATAAAAATATTTTAAAATTATAAGAAATCTCAAGTTACAAAAAAAATTAAAAGTCGTATTAGATGTAATTCTATTAGGAGAATAAAATTTTTTGGTAATTACCAAATATTTTTAAATGTTCAGAAATCCATCTTGGTAATATAATAAACAAGAATCATTTTTAAATAAAAATTATTTTCAGAAATAAAATAATTATCAAATGAATCCTAATAAGACAAGATATTCATTGTTTTCTAGATACATGAGACGCGGAATGGTGGAATTTTCGCACGACCCTCCACCCTATATTCCTGGCCTCATTTCCGCATGGCCCGGAGCACTTCTGTTGTCCCCGTCAAAAAGCAGTCCCCCCCAAATTTCCTCCCTCGTCACCAAGCAAAGCACAAGACCTGTCTCATCGATGGAGCGTTCCGCTTGGCCTAAGAGCCTCTCGTCAAGCCGCAAGCACGCGATCCAGGATCTCCTCCATGATCAGAATCCCACGAAGAAGCTCAGAGATCTTTTCGACGCTCACTCTCAAACTGGCAATAACACAGGGCAGCCCCTGTTCGCTGAAGATCTGTTCTTCAACGTCCTCAGGTCGTTTGGCAACTCCATATCTGAATCGATGAGTGCCGAGTCCGACGAGATCTTGCAGTTCCCGACCAACGCCTGTGTCAGGTCCGAGATCTCGGAGGGAAGTGAAAGCATCAAGCCTCCGATCCCAAGGTAAGCAAGGGCCGAAATTCGCGTCTTTTTACTTTTGACTTTGTCTGAAAAGTAATTTATCTATTTAAATGAAGTTTCCCCGCAATTATAATAACATATGTAAGTTTCTGTTTTGGCAAGTACATTTACATCAATGGAGCGTTTCGCTCGGCCTCAGAACCTCTCCACAAGCCGCAAGCGCATGATCGAGGAGATCCTCCGAGCCCAGAAGTCCGTGGAGACGCTCCTAGACCTGTTCAACGCTCACTCCCAAGCTGGCAATAACACACAGCTGCCCTCGTCTGCAGAAGATCTGCTCGAAGACCTCAAGGAGTCGTTCGCCAACAGCCTATCCTTATTGGGGATGGCCGAGTCCGACGAGGTCTCGCAGGTCCCGACCAAAACCTGTGTCAGGTTCGAGGACTCTGATGAGGAGAGCACTAGTACCCCGGTCCCGAGGCAATTAAGGTCTTTTTTTTTTTTTTTTACTTCTGACTTTGTCCGAAAGTAATTTATCAATTTAACTAGTGTTTAACACAATGAAAAAAATATGAAGCTTCTTTCTGGGAAGAAATCACATGTTTGAAAATGACAGCGTAAATATCTCCCTTCTGCATTTAGTAGTTTAATAAAATCAAAATTTATCCTATTTTATATTTGTTGTCTACTCAAAACAAGACAAAGTTAGATATAAAACGGATATAGCCCGAATAAAAGAAGTTTTACATGGAACATTGGATGAAAGAGGTTTTATATAGAGCTAAATTATCTATATTGGTCTAAGTAATTGTAACAAAAAAAATGTAAAATTACTCATTTTTGCGCAAAAAAGACTTTAGATAGATGGACAAGATTGGACTAGAATTAGATTTTCAAGTTCAAGTTACCAAGGTACCTCACAAATGATGCATCTATTTTCATTAATTTTTCATATATTTTTTTATTTGTTTTGTTATTTGTTAAGATTTATACATAAATCTTAATAATTCTAACATGAATTCGGAATTACTCATTTTTTGTAGAGGGACTTCGAATACATGGACAAGATTGATGACCACGAATTTGTCTACGACGGGTACTCATGGAGGAAATATGCTCAAGAAGCGATTCTCAAGTCGGAGTTCCCAAGGTACTTCACAAATGATTTATCCATTTTCATTAATCTCTCATAAATAGGAGAAAAATAATGTATGAAGTAGAAAGAAATCTATTATTGATTGATGTCTAAAACAAATAATATTTGGGAATCTTTACAAAAATCATGGCTTCAAATTACTAAGTATGAGAATATTTAAATAATAAATCATGCATACATTTACTAGCTTAAGCTTTTGAAACAGTTAGTAGTTGTCCACAAAAATCTCACAATAAGAAACATTCATCTATTGACCTGGCTAAATTATTTATGCTTCTCTCATGATGTACGATTAAGGAAAATGTGTTATTGCTTGTGATCAAAGCTCTGTCTGTAGGAACTACTACGGGTGTTCTCACAAATTCGACCAAGGGTGTCAAGCGAC
Source organism: Eucalyptus coolabah (assembly GCA_014182585.1). Lineage (NCBI taxonomy): Eukaryota > Viridiplantae > Streptophyta > Magnoliopsida > Myrtales > Myrtaceae > Eucalyptus > Eucalyptus coolabah. The sequence goes on from CM024620.1 coordinate 33,599,632, forward strand.
CAAGCAGGTCCAGAAGATAAAGGATGACCCGCCTGTCTATAGGACTATATACCAAGGGCACCACACTTGCAAGTAGGGGTAAACATGGTTTTAGGGTAAAACTTGAAACTTGGAACCTAAGAACCGGACCAGTAGGAACCTATCCGGTTTCAAGTTCCAAGGTATGTATGGTATGTTCCAAATCCTAAAAATTGGAGAACATATATCGATGGGTAAATTCCAAATTCTAGATAAGTGAAACCTAAAACTTAGAACAAGTTTTTGTATTTTTCTTTATTTATGTCTTCATGCGATCCTATGATATTTCATAGCATCAAATGATGAGCGTATAATATGAAAACACTAGTTTGAGCTTCTATTTTACGACTGAGACTCTTATTATATTAATGTTTTATAGTTTTCATGTGTCTAAATATAATTTGTGGTTAATTGATTGTAGCAACAAGTGGTAATACTGCAATCATTTAATTAATAATACACATGGAACCTAGTAGACCCTGGGACCAATCATGAAATCCGTGACAAGATAGATTCAAGTTATAGGATATGTAAGGTACATTCTAAGTTCCAAAAAATAAAAAACTTGCTTTGATGAGTAAGTTCCATAGTATAAATGAAACTTATACAGAACCTGAAATCATCTACCCCTACCCATGAGAACTTCATCCTCAAATCCCCCTCACTCATCTTGGACTCACCAAGCCCTAGGGGCTCCTCCATCCCCCAAAGTTTCAACACTAGCCTCATTGCCGAACAAGACGACGACGACACCGACCCTATCTTCTTCAACTTTCTATCAGTGAATCATGAGCAAAAGTTGCCAGTGGGCATGATCTAAATCCCCACGGCCATGGCCATGGCCATGATGACAGTAGCAAGAACAACAGTCAATCCACATCATCTGATTACTACACTCCACATCATCTAATTATTACGCTTCTGCCGAGGAGATCTAAACCCTGTCCTCAGATCAAGGGGATGTGATGCTTAGGGTCTCATAGCTTTGATATGGTTGTGGGGTCTGAGTTTCATGACCTGTTAGATTATGAATTTCTATGTTGAATTTGGTGGAGGTTTCTTGATTAATATGGGAGGTGTTTGCCAGAATGAATTTCCTTGAAACTGCAAGAGCAAAAGGAGCCATATAATTGCTAGTGAAATGAAAATGATTCCTATTCTTGTGAGCTAGCCTTCTTTTGTCTAAAATATTTTGTAATTACGGGCTTTTTTATATCCTCTAAAGATTCTCTCAAGTTGAGGAACACCAAATACACTTCATTTCCAGAAAAGAAGGTGCAAAGTGCATCATTGCAATCAACTCAGATTTACATGGTAAACATCACTAATTATCTACAAATGAAAATTTATTCCATAGTAAATTGACTTTATATTGATCAACATGAGCTGATTACATCAAGGACCAAGAAGCATAAAGTTCAAATTCTATGATCAAAATGTACTAGAATGTTACATATCCAACATATGCACACCCTCTTAAAATCTAAATCATCAACGATTGCTGCTGCATAATGGACAACATTGATCTAGAGGTTCATAAGTAACTTCTCTATCGCACGTAATTTCAAATGCAACTCAAAGGTGATTCTACTTCGACGGTCCCAACATCCTTTGAAGCGGTGATTGACTTGTGAATCTCACAGTTTGAATCACAGCATCAACGGGAGGCAGAGACTGAAAGCAGCTTGGAGTTCTGGCCCTCTGATTAATGCGACGCCTCCAAAGTAGCTTCAAGAAACACCAACGAAAATCCCTTCTCTTAGGGATCTGCTTCAACCAAGATAGTTCAACATATCAATTACCAATGCTTCAGTGAATGAATTTCATTTGCAAAATGCGAAACCAAATCCAATGAGAACAACCGCAGTTCAAAATAGGTGAGATTTGGATTCACAATGATCATCACAAAACTGCAAGCCAGGAAATGAACAACCTCCTACAAAGCGATTTATCCTTCTTTTTGCTTCTAAGATTCCAGCTCCAGTCCATTTAATTTGACGAAAAAGACCTGGAATCACAATGCTTGACCGATCAGGTATTAGTGGGTCGACTCACCTAAAGAATGCACATGGTTGGATTTACATTGTAGAAAGAAAGGTCAGAAATCACAATGCTTGACCTGTCTCGAATGTCTCACGCTAGCTAGGTTGATTTTGCAGTCAAAAATAAATGTGAATGTTCTCACCGACCACAGTGCAAATATAGATGCTAAAATCAAATGTTGCTGCTTCAGATTTGACTAAACCGAACATGATAGAATCATACAATTTCTCCTTTTTGGGGCCTACAAGTGACAATAATGTGTTCAGAGGGCTTTGAGTATCTAACTAATTCCTATTATAGTGCTAATTCCAACCTTACAAATGTTAAATTGAAGGAATGTGCAAGTTTAGCGATACCTAAGTAGTTGGTGACAAGAGTGTCCATATTGATGTACCAAGATCCCAATTAGGCAATTATCGAATTAATAATTGGATTTCATATTCTAGTAAATCCCCCATTAGTTGAGTGACAAATTTCCGCATATTGTAGGTGAAAATCGCTGAATGCATCATATTAGCTGGGCTTAAATAATACTCTCACATGTCAACTTCAGATCGTAAAACCCATGTCAAGTTCATATTCATCATCATAAGACATTACGTTTTTTCTATATTAAAAGTAACCTGAACAATGATGTGTTTTTTAAATTCATATTTTTTTCTTATCGAAATTAGGCTTCGTCAAAAGATCTACTTTCATAAGTGTGGAATCAGAGATATCATTTGAAGGATACTTCTGCACAGTTGGGTAAGAGAAAAAAGGGGAACGACTCCGCCTAATTGATGGTGGCCTAGGCTTTCCGTGAACTTTGTGATTTTTAAATTGATATCAATTAACCTATTACATATCATTTTGTAACTTTTCTTTATCAAAACGTAATTTTCTTTTTGTCGTCGTAAGTTCTATAGATCCAATTATTCGTAATAGTCCACAAAAAATAAAATAAAGTCATCTAATGAAGTTAACAATATTTTTCTTTTCCTATTACCAGTAAATTACCTAAACAATGGTAAATTTCATTTGACACGCATAGTTGATCTCATTAATAGTAAATTTAACTGTAAAATATTCTTCTACAACTTTCTTTAGAAGGTGTAATTTACCACGAAAATTAGTAATCTGCCTCAATTAATAACCATTTTTTAAGGCAAAAGTTATCAAAAACCACAAACTATGCCCACCATGACATATCTATCATAAATTTTTCTATAACATAAAAAATTTGAAACTTATACATGTGTGTTACATTTACCCACTATCAAGGTTTTGTCAATGAGAATCGTAAAAAATCTGCCCACATGGACGTCAAAAAGCAAACAACATTGACATGGTGTCCACATGGCTTAAGTGAAACAAAAGTAACATTGTTTTGACTTCATATGATGGAACATTGATGAAAGGTAAATGTGTCATATAAATATAAGTTTCGAATTTTATATCACAAGAAACAAGTAAGATAAATGTGTCATTGTGGGCATAACTTGAGATTATTAATGTCATAAAAAAAAATTCAAAGTAAATATGTTACTGTAAGTATAGTTCATGATTTTTAGTGGCTTTTTTCCTAAATGTTATCCAAAAATCCAACAGAGAATGTAGACCGGCTACATAAAGGCACTTATTGGAAAAGTAGAAATTCCCTAATTTTTAGAAATTAAAATAGAAAATGGAAGCATCTCAGTTCCGAGGTTAGTTCACCTGCAAAGTTCTTTTTGCTTAGAAATAGAGAGAGGGAGAAGGAAATGGAAGTGAGAGAATTGTGCAGAGCTAAGCGTCGGTTAGGGCTCTTCTTCTTTGTAGCTTTGGTTTGTTTGTGCAATCCGACCATCACAATAGATGCTTCCATCCACGACTCTACTTCAACCAAGCCTTCACCTCATGTTCAATTGCCTTCTTCTTCCATGGCGGCAGGGAAGACCTCCACACTCCCAATCTACAATCCCACCTTTTCAACAGCTCATAATATTATGATGAGCTCAAGGGGAAGTCTTTCATCAAGCATTGCCGGAAGTGACTTTGACAATTTTTAATAATACTATAATGTTTTGTTGAATTTTGAATTTTGAATTTTTTATTTTTTCTCTTTTTCTTTTCCTTTTATCTTTTCCCCTTTATTGGCCATTGCCAGCCTACCCTTGCTAACCAAAGCAAGGGCTGCCCTCACCTAAGTCTGGTGACCTCCACTGAAACAAGGCATGATGATGGTTGAGAGAAAAAGAAAAAGAAGAAAAGAAAATTAATAAAAAAATTCAAAAATTAAAATAATATTAAAATTTTTAACGCCATCACTAGTAGTATCATATAGGATGACTAGCATTCATGTTAGTGATTTTAGGCCAAAATTGGTCGTATAAACTAAATTAGCAAAATGTGAAAAGATTTATGATTCGATTGTCAAAATTAAAAAAGTTTATGATTCAATTAGCGAAAATGCAATAAATTTAGGACTTTTTGAACAATTTTGCCTCATTCAAGAAAATGATAGGACTTGTGCTTCATTTATCAACTTTTTTACTCCTCCATTGCGCAACCGAGCATGGAGCTGGAGTTTAAAGTCGCAGTTCACAAGTTCATCTCACCCTTCGAGCCTTGTGAACTCAATACTCGGCTCATTGGTTCACTCAAGCATGTTACGATGATTGGTACACGTTTGATGCTATACATATATGCTCAATGAGGCCAACCTCTTGTTTTGGAATGAACTTTTCCTTACTAGGCCGAGAACTTTTAAGTGTCATGTGAAGATATTTACCACGCTCTCGCTCCGGTGTCGAGTTTAGGTTCATCACCGCATTAGCTCGGCAAGTGCGTTCCCACGCCATGGGTACTAAATTAGGCTCACCTTTATTGCTTGCCCATGCATAGGGGTGAGCACGGTTCCCGGGTAGAACTGGGAACCGGAGAACCGCACCGTAGGGTTCGGTTCGGTTCCCGGTTCTAAAGGAACTGGTTCCGGTTCCGATTCCTTTTTTTCTGGGAACCGGCGTTCCCGCTTTCGGTTCCGGTTCCCATAAATATCTGGAATCCGAACCGAAACTGAACCGGTCGAATTATAAAATAAAATAAAAAACCTAGCCCCACTTCCCCAACGCGATCCCCCCTTTCCGCCGATTCTTCCCCCTTCCCTTTTCTTTTTTTCTCTCTCTTCTTTTCCCCCTTTTTCCTCCTCACGTCACTTCCGCCTCCCCAACTTTTTTTCTTTCTTCTCTCTCTCTCCTCTTTCCCCCTCTCTCGGCCGAAACCCCCTTCTTCTCCTCCTCCTCCTCTTCTTCTTCTTCTTCCTTCCTCTTGCCGGATGCTTTCTTCACCCACCACCACACCGCCGCCCCACGCCCTACTCACCACCACCTCTTGGCCACCGAACCACCACCACCCACCGCTCGTCCGACGAGCCATCTCGCCGTTGAGCCCAACAAGCCGCCGCACCGCCCTTGCCGCCTCGGCCCCTTGACGCTACTCGATGCCCTCGATGCCCGTTCGGCCCCCTCGACACCCTCGACGACCGCTCGGCCCCGACACCCTTGACGACCGCTTGGCTCGCTCGACGCCCTTGACGCTCACTCGACACCTCTTGGCCCCTCGACGCCGCTCAACGCCCTCGACGCCCTCGACGCTCGCTCGGCCCCCTCAATGCCCTCGACGCCGCTCGGCCCCCTCGACACCCTCGACGCTCGCTTGGCCCCCTCGACGTCCTCGACGACCGCTCGGCCCCCTCGACGCCCTTGATGCTCGCTCGATGCCCTTGACACTCGCTCGACACCTCTTGGCCCCTCGACGTTGCTTGATGCCCTGGACGCCCGCTCGGCCCCCTTGACGCCCTGGACGCCCGCTCGGCCCCCTGGATGCCCTCGATGCTCGCTCGGCCCCCTCGACGTCCTCGACGCCCGCTCGGCCCTCTCGACGCCCATGACGCTCACTCGACACCTCTCGGCCCCTCGACGCCGCCCGACGCCCTTGACACCGAAGAAACTTGCCTCCTCCAGCTTCAATCGCTGGTCTAATCTCTTGTTGTTTTTGCTCTTAACTGTTAGATCTAATCTAACATTTTAGCTATTTTATTTGGTCGATTTCTGAGATATGAGTGTCATGCTTGTGTGATCCAAGTACATACATAGTGAGGGAAGGGAATTTGTGGGTTGTGTCATGTAGGTTCTTCCGTATGCCAAAATAAGACCAAGATGGCTGTTTGGGATCTTCATCTTGCTGTTCAAAGGGCTATTGTTGGGGCTATTCTTGTTCTGGTTTTTAATGAGGCTGATTTGTGCAATGGAGGGAAGACTAGTACTTTGTCCGTAAAGTCGAGAAAACCGTGAGGTGAGATACATTGGAAAGGTTTGTCGAAAGAAGTGTAGGTTGTCTCCTATTTGCTGCACCGTTGACCGGTTACATTCGATAATGATTTGCAAAAGGTGGGAGACAACCATTGGGTACTCGGGCATCGCGGTGAAGATTTCTCTAGGAGTGGCTAAAGGCATTGCTCACATCCATTGGGCCGAGGCGGGAGGTTTATCCATGGCAGCATACCTTGAAGGTTGCATTTCGTAGTTTGGCTTGACTCTAATCCGCACTCCTATAGTACCTCCTAGAACTAGAAGTGCAGTTATCGGGCTCCCGAAGTCATGAAAACTCGAAACCCACACAAAAATTAGACATCTACGGTTTTGGAGTATTGCTCCTTGAAGGATTGTCAAGGTATTGGACCCATTATGATGAGTTCAAGCTATTTTTCTGTGTTAATCATGATTTGAAGGATAAGCTAAAGAAAAGAGTGAGGATTAAGAGGTATAAGATTGTTTATTATTATTGTGTTCATTTTTTTAAACTTAAAATGAAAAAAAAAAAAGAACTTGTTGGAACCTGAACCGACCCCAAACCCGTGACAAGGTAGGTTCTAGGTTCTTGGTTCCGGGTAGGTTCCGGTTCCAAAAATGAGGAACCCGTACTCGAGGGTAGGTTTCGGGTTCCGAGCGGAACCAAACCGGAACCCGAAACCGCTCACCCCTACTCATGCATACGCTTGCTTCGGCTTTTTCATCTGCCTTGATTTGGAATTTTATGATGTGCTTAGCGGGGTCCTCACTCATTAATGCTCGGTCAGGCTCACTTTGTTGTCTCGCTTACTCTTTGCTGTTGCCAATGCAATGTTATGAGCAATTTTGGTGATTAGTGTTCGTTCCTGTTGTTGAGAGAACTCTACCATCCGAATATTTTTGTCGTTCAGTGGCAAAGATACTTGCTTCAGGCTGGGAGTGGAGGACTTTTCCCATCTTACCCCATAAATTGGAAGCAAGTAGAGAGGGTCTCCATACAGTTTTGGCCGGCTGAAGGCGCGCGTAGTCTCTCTTCTCTTCCCCGTCAGTTTCCTTCCACCTAGGGGACCAGCTACTTCCATTTAAATATACGAATATTTCATTTCTTTAATCACGAAGATGATTTCATTGCTGTCCAGTCGATTATTTTGTTATTCTCAAGTAAGTGGAATGTGCTTTTTATGCATTCTTGTCCCCTCCCCTGCCAAGCAATGTTTCTCCTCTGTTTCTCTGCATGTGCTGTCATTTGCGTCAGAAGAACATTGGATTGGTAAAAGAAAAAGTGGGAAATGAAAAGAATTAAAAAAAGAAAATAGGGAGTCGTTGAGTGTGGACGGGGGAACTAGTGGGAAGCGAGAAGAACAAAAACAGAAAAAAACGGAGAGAGACCGAGGAGAGAACTCGCGAGGAAAGGAGTGGGGAGGATTTTGAATGCCCGTCCCCATTTGTCGCGGATGAAGATAAGCCGTGTTTTTATTTTTGGTTTTATTGTTAAATGCCATGTGAAACCTCGGAGTGTCTAGACTCGAAACCCAGCACTTTGAAAACTTTGAATGAAACAAAGATACATTTTCCTGTATTCTTTTTTTTTTTTTTAAAGTCGTAATACTTTCAAAGTGAGGCAGAAACTCTTTGTCCATGATCTGTGGTTTCCTCGAGCTACCCCACTACGACAAATTAGCCAAGATTTTGACCAAATACAAATTTATTGAAATTTTAATTTTTTGATAAATGTTCGATTTGATTCTGGTTGAAATTCAATTTGATTCTTAAACCGCGTGAAAAGTTAATGAATCAAATTGCATGATTTAAAAGTTTAGGGATTACATTGCAAATTATATTAAATGTCATTGATTGCATTAAACAAATTATGAATTTAAGGGCCATATTGCATATTAAATCAAAGTTTATGGATCATTTGTGTGGTTTTCTCATCAACTCCAATCTAAATGTTCTCCTATTCTTTGAAGAAAAACCAAAAACAAAATCAAAAGGGGGAAAATTTCAGGGAAAACAAAATGCTAAGAGAATCTCAATCATCAATCGCATTAACAAACCCTGATCAGACTTGTTTTCTGATGACCACAGGTCGATAGGTACCAGCAGAGTAATTTGAGCTTGAAACTGATGAGCCAAACAGAAGATGAGAGATTTGCGACCTTTGCGAGAGAAGACGATTTAAGAGGAAGCTTTTAGCCTTGTGGTGGGAGATCTAAGAGTAAACGCGGGGAGTCGAAAAGAGATGGTGAAGTGAGGCCATCGAAAGTTCATACGCAGGCCTGTTGATGCTCAGGTTAGATATTAATAGCGGCAAGTTCAATCTATCTCGAGCAGTCATAGCCAAGCTTGATGACTCAAGCACCCCATGTCGGCTGTGGCTACGAGCCTAGTGAAACTGGAGTGGCCATGGCCCCAGGCGATGGTGGCTGGTGGTCGAGAGGAGTGGCTTTAGATTTTTAGCCTTTCTTCTTCTTTTTTTTTTTTTTTTAATCCTTGTTATTTTATGTTTTTTTCTGTTTCCATGTGGCACCTATCCTGAAAAATAATAAAAAGGCTTTTTTTTTCTTTTTGTTAACACGGAATTAACGAAACACTTGATTACATCAATTTGAGAAATTATAGAACTTAATTATATCCTTTTTGAAAGGTCCAAGACTTCTTTGTATATTAAATTTCTAGCCAGTGTTTATATTCTAAAAAGAATGAGGTATCAAGTTTTTTTGTTCGGAAGGTAGGCACAAGTAGCGTTCTTTCTCCTTTATAAGAGCTTCTCTCTTAATTGGGAGCTTTCCTAGCATCACAATTCCCAGCATCACAATGATGTTTTCTTTCAGCTACCTCCATGATCGTCATCCCCGTTCATCTCGATCATCCATAATCCTTCTCTATTATCATTATTGTAAATATAGATAAGCGAATTTACATAGTTTGGTCTAAATATTGAAATATACATCCACGGAGAGAGTAACACGAAATTTCACTATAGAAATAAGCGATATAACAAAGATTAGAATTACTCAAGCACTCAAGCACTCACACAATATTTTTTAGGCCTTAATTATATCCAATAACTCACAGTATCTAATTCTTTACAATTCTTAGTGAAATCTTACTCAAGGAATTAAACAAATTATACTCACAAGAATTTAACTGGTTGCATAATTACAACATGCAAATCTCTCATGAGAAGAACTCTCTGCACCCTTCTATAATCTCAAAGCGCTCTCTCTTGATCACCGAAATAACGTGGTGCCTTCTCGGCCAGCAAAGAACTTGGCGCGCAATTCTTGTCCGACGTCTCGTACTCTCTTTTGTAACGTAGAAGAGAGAGTCTTCATCATTTCAGGACAAGGAAGTCTTCTACGTACGAAGGAAAAGACAAAGCAAGCCCACCATAATTCATGGACATGCATACACGTGCATGCATTAAAAGAGAGAAGAGAATGGACGTATGAACCCTCCGTTCCTCTTTCTTTGACCCTTGCGATGATGCCTACATTGCACTTTTCTTCATGCACGCTAACTCTAAAGCTTTTTTTGAAGAAGTCCAACCCGAGCGCTATGTTCCCTTCACACTTCAGCCGTATAAAACAAAGTGTATAAAACAAAACATAGAGAGCTTCTATTTGCATTAAATGGAGGCAGCAATTTTGGACTTTTCCTCTTGCGGCTGCACGCTTCCTTCTGACCACAATCTTCATTCTTGAACGAGACACGTGCATAGTAATTAATGCACAGATAATAACTTGCACCGTATTTATTTGATGTTTTTAAATTCGATATATATTTTAATAATTATTAATTATTTTCATCTACTTGCGTCTTAGTTAACATGTCCATTTGGCATTGTTTCATCGCCTTAGGGCAAGCATCACAAAATTTACAAACAGAAATCAATTTATAACCATAAATTAATTTCTCAATTTCTATTTTATGGACAAGTTCGCGTTTAATAACAATTCAAAATTTTATTTATGAAATAAAAATTTATTTGATAATAGAATAAAATTTCTATTTCTATAAGTGGTAATGATTGGTGTCCGGTGGCCAAAGTTTGACGTCTAGTGATCGGCGTTTAGCATTTGGTGACTCGCTATGGGCGGCCGAAGTCCGGTGACCGGCGGCGGGCGGCTGAAATCCGAATTCCAACATCGGAGTCCAACGACCGGCAACCGGCGTCCAACATCTAGAGTTTTGGCGGGTGGCCGTGGCGAGTCCGGCGCGGGTGGCGAGCGGTGAACATCCTGGCGGTCGATGGCGAGCGGCCAACATCTGGCGGTTGGTGGAGAGCCTTCGGCATCCAACAATTGGTGGGTGTCCGACGGATGTCGGCCGGCAACCGATGTCTGGTGGGCATCCGGCAGACGTCGACCAAATGGCAAGCGAGCGACAATCGATGGCGGGCGATCGGCAGCATCCGACAGGGCGACAAGTGGGCAACGGGCAATGATGAGAGTGAACGATAAGGAAAATTTTGATTTTTCATTTTTGTTCTAGAAATAGAAAAGTTAAAAATTTTAACTTCGATTTTTGCTCCAAATTTATTTTTGAATAGAAATCTATTCTAGAGATAGAAAAATGAAATTACATTACTAAACAGATTTATATTCAAAATCTGTTCCGGAAAATAGAAAAATAGAGAAATAGAGAAATATAAATGTTGTTATACGCGCCCTTAATCTGCAAGTCATTTTCATTTTTGGAGTCCCCGATAATTAATTTGTGGCGAATCAATTAAAAACCCAAATAAACTATTGGGAAAAAAATAAAAATATATATTTTTTGTTTTTGGTGACTTGGGAACCATTGTCGGCCCGACAACCGATGTTGTAAACCCGGGCGGATCGAGCCACCACCACGAGACTCGGCCCGCGGGTGAGTCGCGCGAATGCGACACTTTTGGGATTCAAACTCCTCCCCTTTGTGAGAGGGAGAGAGTTCGAAGCCAGCCGTGCCACTGTGGGCGGTGGTATTAGGAAAAATATTTTATTCCTACGTAATCGAAGAAATTTGAATCGAGGACCTTTTATATCAGTTAATATCATTTTGATACCTAATCTTATTTAAATATCGGTAGAACATTTATGTAGCATTTTATACCAATCACAAGTCTTAAAATTCAATTCCTAACTAGACTAAGGAAATAGCAATCCATGCATTATAAGGGCTTAATTGGAATAAAAGAAATGTACGAACAACAATTTGACATTTATCTCCAAGGACCTTTACACAATTTCCTTCTTCTTCTTCTTTTTCTTTCTTTCTTTCTTTTTTTTTTTTTTTTTTTTTCCTTTTAAGGATTTTCACGTATCTTAAGGAAAAACCACTAAAAGACTAATTTTTAAGGGTGTGCAAAAGATCTGGAAACCACCAAGAATCGAATTGGATCAGAATTGGAACCGGCAATATCCATGGAGACCGGTTTGATTCATAATTTCAATTTAGTGAAATCGGTGAGTACTGATCCAACTCTAGATTTTAGACGTGGAATCATCCACCCACTCACCCGACATATATATTTTTAAAAAGAAATTCTATCTCAATTACTTATTTATTTTATAGTTTTTCTACCAAATATATATATATATATATATATATATATATATATATATATATAGACACACACATTATCAATTAATTTTGTCCATATATACACACACACACGCACACGCACACGCGCACACGCACACGCACACACACGCGCACACGCACACGCACACACACACACACACACACACATTATCAATTAATTTTGTCTCTTGGATGTGTAATAAGATAACCCCTACTTCTTCTTTTTTCATTCTAATAATCTATCTACTTGTTTTTGTAACTAAAACAAGATAAACAAACGTAAAAGGAATAAGATAATTGATTGGAGATGTCCATAAGAGCTAATGGCTCATTTTAAGAGTATAATTGGATCTCTCCTTCGCCATTCCCATGATTAAAGTAGATTGATGTTGAAAAAAAAATGAATCAAGCAATCAATGTTTGAACTTCTGTAGAGCATAGAACTTTTAATATGGAGTCTAATTCTCTACATGTTTCCGATGTCAATAAACTTTAAGAAGATCACATCACAACCTTCGAAAAATTAAGTTTTTACTTAACGTGTATTGTCTAATTCGTTTTGCCTTATAACTTTCAATCCTTAATTAAAATTAACGGTGGGAACAAACCTAATGACAAGGTTCTCGAGTAGATCCATTTAAACTAACAAGTGGATCTTGATTCTAATTTTTCACAACCAATCATTAATAAGTGGTTCTAGGTTCAAAGGTGGAACTACCCAACCGGACTATGCTCACTCTTACTATTTTTTAAAGCTTTTTCTGATTTTTTTATTAAAAATATTTTTAATTGATTTAATCCGAAAATAGGGACCTGGGTCGGGACTGAACCGGGTCCAACGGTAGGCCCAGTCCGCCCGGCCTAAAATGAGACCCAACAAAAAGACTATGCTAAATTTAAACAAGCCCACATGTTAATAAGAAAATGTATCCGGCCCAAGGACCTAACCCTAAAAACCCAGCAGACCTCACGCCCGACCCCGTGGACCCGACTCCGACCCGACTCGCGCGCCTGCTCCTCTGTTCGCCGCGTCGCCGACCTCGCCACGACGGGGACGGCCGCAGCGAGCGACGCCGTTCGTCTCGGGCTGGCTACGCCCCCTTCCGGCGACGCCTCGGCCAGCCAAGGTCGAGGGCTAGGCCTTCGCCTGGCCGGCCGCTGCCGCCAGCCGAGACCCAGCTCGGCTTCCCCTACACTCGGCCGAGATCTGGCTCGGCCAGACTTGGCTGGCGGAAGCCGCTCGATCCGAGGCTTTCCCAACGCCGTCTTTCCTGGTCTTGACCCTTCGCGCAACGCCCAAACGATGAGTAGACGATCGATCAAAGCTCAAGAACGGAGATTCTGAACACAAACTTTTAACTCTAATTTAGGCATTATATCGAACACTTGATATACGCAAAAAGAAGGGTGAGAAACTGGGACAACCGAGTCCAAGCTCGGGCCGGGATTCAAAGCAACAAACAAGCAACAAACAAGCAACAAACAAGCAACGCCCAACAATCGCAGCACACACACGAACAAGGGTCAAAGACTCGCACAAAACGGACAAAACAGCTCGGTCCGGCGAGCTCGAAACAGGGCGCGGGAAGAGGGCAGAACAGAGGCGGTCGGTGCACACGCCCTACCCGGCTTGGCAGTGTCGGACAGCGGACGAGCTCGATAGATCGGGCTACGTCCGTTCGCCACGCGCGTCTCCGAGCCGGGATCCTCGGGAAACCGACTCCAAATCAAGAAAATCAAGGAGAAACCCGCACGAACCTTACAGTGGCCTTGGCGCGGGAAAAGGACCTTCGGCGGGTCGCCAGCCATGGTCGAGGGACGACGGACACCAAACACACTCTCGACCTCCAGCGTTGCTCTCTCTCTCTTGCCTGGGTCCCCCTCTCCCCTTTTGCCCGAGGCCCTATTTATACGCCGAGGAGGTCCGGCCGACGAAGGCACTTCGGCCGCCGGTCTTCGGGGCGCCGACCGGCTTCCCCCTTTCGCCAAACCGGTGGCACATCGCTCGTCAGCCCCGCCGGCTCTGCTCTGCGCCGCTCTGCGCTCTGGGTCCTCGCTTGCGGGAGCGAGAAGAGGAAGAGGAGAGGAGGCCGGGCCAGGAGTTGTGCTGGGGCAAGACGGGCCCAGGCCGGGCCGGAGAAGAAATAAAGGATGGGCATAGTCCGGTGGAAAAAAAAAGGGGGCTGGGGTCAGGCCCAGCCCCCTCGAGCCTTTCTGGTGCCTTTTTTTTTTCCCTTATATATATATATATATATATATATCAGGGAAAAAAAGGGAAAATAAAATTAAAAATACAAATTAGTTGATGCAAATAATACTATTGCCTTTGTGATGTGAAAATCATTTCTTGTTAGTGCTGTCCATAATTTTCCATACAATTTAATAATAAATATTTAATCAAAATTTAAATGTTAGTTCTTGGTATTCGACGGTGAATTTGAAAGGAGAAGGTGATTACGAAACCAAAAAGTGTTTCCAGGTCCGCTTGCGTTGGAAATTACAGGGTACAATCAAAAGAATCAAACCATGCTCCCGAGGCAGTTTCTTGATCTCAGCCTGGTATCGGCCGCGGTGAGGTGGATAAGATCTCGAATTCCTCATTGGAAGAGAGGACGAAGGATGGTACGAGATCACCATTGGCCAACATGGAAGGTGCATCATCGATAGACTCCATCCCCCAAGTTTCAACACTAACCTCATTGCCGAACAAGAAGATGGCGACGACAACCCCATTTTCTTCAGACTTTCTTTCGGTGAATCATGAGCAAAAGTCGCCCAGTGAGGATGATCTGAACCCTCACGGCCCCAGCCATTGCGACAGTAGCAACAACAATCAATATACGTCATCCGATTACTATGCTGTATTCAAATCTCACGGGGAGATGTGTTGTGATCAAGGGATGTGGTGCGGCCTGACTGTTTTGATGATCTGTGGGACCTTTTCTAATGTTGATTCTGGTGTAGGTTTCTTGATTAATAGGAGAGCTCTTTGCTAGATGAGTTTCCTTGAAACTATTTTTCCTCCACTGCCGTTTGTTTAGAAAAAAAGGAGGCATATGATAGCTAGTGTAACAATATTACCTAGTCGAAAAATATTTTGTAACAACGGGATTTTATATATCTTATAAAGATTCTCTCATTCCAAGGAACACCAAATATATTGAAAAATTATCCAATCAATCCTAAACCTATTGAACAAATATCAATTTAGTACTAAGCTTTCACATTTGCCATGACAAGAGCCAGTGGAAGTGGAGGGCGCTTTGCTAAGAAAAAGTGAAACCAATGCTTCGAATGATGCAGCTGAAGAGAAGGGCACAAACTCTGGTCTGGCTCTGTCTTCCCTATATGTTAGTTCATCGTGCTCTGTACCTTTGACACCTGACTCCTCTAAAACCTCGGATTCATCTAGTAGTCACATGGCAGGAAGGTCGCAAGTGTGTGGAACTCGCAGAGGTCATGACTACGTCAATGGGAACAGCCAGTACCAAAATCCCGGCCACTTCCAGGCCTCTGCATATTCAAATGAAGAGGAGAGAGACCGCTGTGGCCAGCAACCGGAGAGGGATCTCTCTAGCTGGGTTCAAGAAGCCTGCGTGGGTCTTATGGTGAAGGTATTGGGCCTACCACTAAATATGTAAGAAGGCTGGCATCATGGTTTCGCTCCCACGATTCTTGGCAATCCATTTGCAGGACGGCAGTTCATTCTTGGTTTTATTCTCTGTGTTTGTGATGGCTTGTTGGATAAAATGGAGGTCCCGAGCAGGAGACGAGGAATATGAGCATGTGAGTTTGTGGAAGTCCACTTCCTCACTTTCCCCCAACCTTCCTTGTTCTCTCTACTGGAGTAGGTCTCTCTGTTGTGAACTTTCGACTGAATTTTTAGCTTCCAGTCAGACAGGACATCCTCTTAATGCTTGAATTTTAGGTCATCACAGGTGACAAAAAATAGTGACAACTTTGATGAACTGATTTTCCTATTGTGCCAGATTTCTTTTTAGTATGGTGCTGGGGAGACTCTGCCTGCCTGCTATCTCCTTGGCCAGGACCTGAATATGATGTGCCGTTCTTCGAATAGACTGTTTTGCAGATTGATGTTTACTTTAGGTGATGCTGAAGCTGAGTCTCGAGCATTTTAGACAAATTTTGCCTTATTCTTGAGAGTGCGGTCATGCCTCTTTAAGTCTATAGACGTTTGCAGAGGTTTAACAACAACACAAGATATTCACTTTTTTTTTCTAGAAAAGAATTTGCTACGTATCATGATATCGACTATAACTTATGTGCGCCCCGCATGGGCATGGCTGGGTCCCAAGACGTGGAGCACCCTCTGCCACTCATCTTCCTTGCAATCACTGAGATTCGCCCTCGTGGCCACCCTTCCAACAGGAAAGGGAGAGGTGAACCTCCTACCAATGACTGAGGATAATGAGCCCCTCTCTCTCTCACACACACACACACACACACACTCAGCCTCTTCAATTTGTGTCGGTCCCTCTCTCTCTTCACTTTCATTCACTCCCTCGTCATTACAAAGCAAAGCACAAGACCTCTCTCATCAATGGAGCGTTCCGCATGGCCTAAGAACCTCTCCTCCAGCAGCAAGCGCGCGATCCAGGAACTCTGTGGCCAAAATCCCAAGAAGCTCAGAGATGCCTTCGACGCTCACTCTCAAACTGGCGATGACCCACGGCAGCCCTTGTTTGCGGGAGATCTGATCGTCAGCGTCCTCGGTTCGTTCAGCAGCAACACCCAATCCCTATCGAAAGGGGCTGAGTCCTATGAGGTTTCGCAGGTCCCGAGCAACGCCTGTGTCATGTCCGAGGTCTCCAAAGGAAGTGAGAGCGTCAAGTCTCCGGTCCAGAGGCCTCCGGTAAAGAGCGCCAAGACCCGCGTCCGGAGACTCCAGAGGTCTCCGGTGGAGATCGTCAAGCCCCCGTCCAGAGGTCACCGTTATCCATCTTGTGTGAGCAGTCGCTACTAGAGGCTGCGACGGCGATATACGAGGGCAGAGTAGACGTGGCTTCGGAGATCATGAGACGCTTGTCTGCCGTGCCGAACCCATGAGTAATTCAAAGCAGAAATTGATGGGATACATGTTGTCTGCGCTTAAATCGCGCGTGAGCCCAGTCGATTACCCCCCTCCCGTGGCGGAGTTGTTCACCGAGGAACATGTATGCTCGGCTCGGTCACTTTACGAACTGTCTCCTTGTTTCTGGCTCGGTTTCATGGCTGCCAATAACGCGATTTTGGAAGCTGCATCGGAGCAACCCTCCACTAACAGGCTCCATGTAATTGATTTCGATGTTGGTTGGGAAGGACAGTACAACAATCTCCTTGACAGGCTGTCCATGAGTCAGGCGGGGAATCAATTCACCCTCAAGATCACGGCGCTCGCAGACAGCCTCCACCGTGAGAAGAGGCTGAGGATGCTTTGGAATGGACTGAGCGATCTCGCGGCCCGTAGGGGAGTTAGGTTAGTATTTAACATCGTGAGGCAGAAGCTGAGCGAGTTGAGCCGCGACTCGCTGGGCTGCGAGCCCGACGAGGTGCTGGCGGTGAACTTGGCGTTCAAGCTGTACAGAATGCCGGACGAGCGTGTCCGCGGAGAACACGCGCAACGAGCTCCTCCGGCGCCTGAAGGGCTGGGGCCGCGGGTGGTGACGCTGGTGGAGCAGGAGATGAACGGGAACACGGCGCCATTCCCGATGCGCGCGGAGGAGGCGCTGGCGTACTACGGGGCGCTGCTCGAGTCGATCCACTCTACAGTGCCGAGGGACAAGTTGAAGCAAGAGAGGGCGGAGACGGGGCTGAGTCGGAAATGGGAACTTATTAATTTCCTGCGAAGGTAGGGACCGGATTTCCATTCAACGCAAAGTAGAGAACAAGATTAGAAGTGTCGGTGTCAATGTGCAGAAGTCCCAGTTATGCAATTATCAAACCAATAAAAAAAAAAAAGTATTTTATATTGTGTGTATTCCCCATTAGTTCGATAACAAATTTCGATATATCATGAATATTAAAATCTCTGAATGCATCATATTAACGAGGGTTAGAATTTACTCGCATATATAAAATTAAGATTGTAAAACCATGCTAGATCATCATCTCCAAAAATTACAATTACGAAAGTTTTTTTTTTAAAAAATTCATATTTTCAACAGTCTTTTGTCATCAACAGATTACCAACAAGTGCAAATTCGAATGGTATGTCAGTTTATAGGTCAGTCACCTGACTATTTCATCTTAAGAGCCTTTGGGTGTATATCTTATGTTCATGTGGATAAAAGAGTGAGGAGAAAGTTATCATTGAAATTAGGGTTTTTGTTTATATCTACTTTCATAAATGTACCAAAAGATCAGTATCATTTCGAGAAATAATTTAATTATTTTCAATTTCAATGTGAAACTACAAAAAAATCTTTTCAAGATCCTCTTATATGATGATTCACAAAAAAAAAAAAAAAATGAGAACGGAAATTGGCTAATTGATAGCACTCTTCCTTTGAAATTCAAAATTTTCACCAATAATAACAACTTAACCATCACATATCATTTTTGTAACCTTCTTTAGGAAACATAATTTCCTTTTGTCTTCACAAGTAAAATAAATCCCATGATTTCTAATTGTCCACAAGAAATAACCACTGCCTAAGTTGATAGTACATCATCTTTTCTATTATCAATAAATTACATAATTAGTCGTAACTTTTATTTAACGTGGGCATAATTTTCCTTTTGATAGCCACAAATTCTTTTAATCATATAATTCG
Source organism: Eucalyptus coolabah (assembly GCA_014182585.1). NCBI lineage: Eukaryota > Viridiplantae > Streptophyta > Magnoliopsida > Myrtales > Myrtaceae > Eucalyptus > Eucalyptus coolabah. The sequence goes on from CM024620.1 coordinate 33,618,347, forward strand.
TAATTTTCCACTAAAATTAAGAACCTACCCAAGTTGATAACAAATTTGTTATACTATTAGTAGTAAAATATGCTTTACTCATCCGAACTTTAGTTAAAATAAGAAAATGGAAATTGGAAGTTTGATAATTTTTTATCCAAATAATCCAAATTTACTTACTGGGAAAGTAGGGAAAATTCCCCTTGTTTTCTCAGAAATTAAAATAGGGAAGATGGAAAGCATCTCAGTTCAGCTCCGAGGTTGGTTCCCTTGTCAAAGCTCATTCTGCTCAGGAAGAGAGAGAGAGAGAGAGAGGTGAAGGAGGAAGGAGATGGAAGTGAGAGAATCGTGCAGAGCTCATCGTCGGTTAGGGTTCTTCTTCCTCGTCGCGGCCCTGGTTTCGATCGCTGCCGTCGACGCCTCCGTCCACGACTACTTCAACGAGGCCTTCACCTCCCGCTCCAACGCCTTCTTCTTCCACGGCGGCAGCGAGGGCCTCTTCGCCCCCGCTCGGCGATCCCGCCTTCCTCTTCCACGACGTCGTCTCCCAACATCACGACCGGCCCCAAGGGAAGTCCTTCATCAGGTGCGGATTCCTTTGTTCCGGTGGTTTGCTGGCGTCCCGAATGGATGCTCCGTCTTCGTTTTGGTTTCCGGAACGTTGCGCTGCAGCCGCGCGATCGTTTGAACTCGCTTAGATTCTATGCGGTTTGCACGTATATCCGCGGAAGAACGCAATCGAAGTCCTTTGGATGAAACGTCTGGAGTCGGCCGCGGGTTCGCTAGAGGATTTCCTACGTTTTGATTTGAGTTTTAGGGCTTAATCGGGAATTTTAAGACTCGATTGCGCTTTGGAGTCGAAGTGCGGGGCTAGATTGCGTTCATTACATAAGGTTTAGGACTTAGGGTGCGGGTTACTCGTTCTCTTTTTATCGTAGATGGGGTGCTGGAATTTCTTTGTTTTACTCTGCGTCATTGACCGAGTAGAGCTTTTGCTGGAGGTCCGAGAAGTCGATGATTCGTTACAAGGTTATAATGGAAATGGCAGTTGTAGTCCCCTAGACTGTTGCTTGCTGTGGAAGAACTGTTATATAGGTCCATTGTATGTCGGGTTGTCTAAGGAAAAAAAGCTTTTTCTATTGAAATCTGAGTAACGAGTGATTTTTAATGCTTTGCTGCCTCTAAATTATGCTGATGTTCTTTCTATTTGATGGTTCATGTAATGTAAACATCATATTTGTACCTCTCGGTGTGCCTACTTTCCATTTTTTTTTTTTTTTTTTAGAAAGTGCCAGCTACCTTCTCTATAGACACGAACACATGCGTTCACATAAAATATATTGCCTGAACTTTGTGCATATTGTTACTGGATTGGAGACGGACAGTGCTGTAGTCTCTGATTGTACATCTCTTTGGTGCAAACCCTAGTCAATCTCTGTTTGAAGGTTTTCCCTACGATAATTGATATTGATTCGATTTCTTTATCTTGATTCCCCAACTTAGGTTTGACGATGTCACCTTCGTAAGGACAAAGGAGTCTGCTGATGCACAAAATGAAATGCAAGAGAATAGTGGCTCGGTTGAGGCTATCATACTTGATATAAAAGATCAGAAAATGATTGGAGGTGCTTATTGAAATCTGATATGATATGTTGGACTCCGCAGTTGGCTGAAGAGAAAGCCTGCAGATTAAGTCAAGTTATTATTCAGAGAAACCTGGATAACCCCAAATGGCCTAGATGCATAACAACTTCCTCTGCTGGGAGAAATCAAGAAGCAAAGATGGAGAGTGTGACGGTTGAGATCGATAAGACAGGGATGTACTACTTGTATTTTATGTTTTGTGATCCACATCTCAAGGGTACCATAATTAAAGGGAGGACAGTATGGAGAAATCCAAGTGGTTATTTGCCTGGAAAAATGGCTCCTTTGATGGTAGTGTTTCGTTTAATGTTATTGGCTTACCTTGTACATGGACTTATATGGTTTTTGAAGTTCGTTCAACACTGGAAGGATGTCATACAGTTGCATTACCACATAACTGCAGTTATTGCTCTTGGAATGTGAATCGGCTCTCTGGTACTTTGAATATTCCAACTTAAACTCCACTGGAAGAAGACCGATGGGCATCACGATGTGGGCTGTCGCTTTTACTGCAGTAAAGAAAACACTCTCGAGACTTCTCTTACTGGTAGTGTCAATGGGTTATGGAGTGGTGAGACCTACCCTTGGGGGCATAACCTCAAGAGTGCTTCTTCTTGGTGGAGCATATCCAGTTGCATCCGAGTCGTATGAACTCGTTGAACATCGTGGGAATATCAATGACTTCTCTGGAAAGACAGCATTGTTTCTGGTCTTGCCCGTTACATTGCTGGATGCTTGCTTTATATTATGGATCTTGTCATCATTATCCAAAACTCTGGAGCAGCTTCAGGTACTCGTGCTCTGTTTACTTGGGTAGGTAAGTTACACATGACAAAATTTCCATCCAGCAAACAGGTGCATAGAACATTATAATACTATTGCAAGAAGCAACTACCAACACAGAACAGCTCATACACTCTAAGGAACAAGCATGGTGTCAAAACATAATATACCCGTTTTATCTCGAAACATATTTATCCTATTCCCTAAAACACTCCCTCCCTCCCTCCCTCTCTCTCAACTATGGACACAAGGTGCTGCGTTCGGTCAAATACAACAAGAGCTAATCATTCCAGCGCAACTGATATCCAAGAACCCATTCAGCTGAGGTAAACTAACTACTCCAAGCCTTAGAAAATGGTTAAAAAGGCAATAAGCCATAACCAACAATATCAATCGAATTCACCTCAGCTTTCGAGCTCAATGACCTTCTCAGCGCGCGCCCGGCGGTCCTTCCGTTCATCTCCGCTTCGACCCTCCTCTCAAAACCGCCTCCCCCTCAATTGTCTTCCAACCCAACATTCCCCATAATATTCCCATCCAGCGAGGCCACTGGCGGAGGTGGCTGCGGTGGCCCATCAAGGAAAGCCACCACCTTTTCCCGTGCCACCGCTCCTTGCGGCCACGGTCCGTTGGATAGACGCAGAGCCACAAATGAGGAAACAATATACGAGGGCCAAATTTACTCAAAATATATAAAGGGGTGTTTTTAGTTTTTGTCTTTTCTTCTTTCTTTTTTCCTTTTACTAATATTACCGAAAAACAAGACTCCAATTTTCATCCCCATATGTTGTTTTTGTTACACGTAATTTATGCGAATTTCAACATGCATTTTAAGGCTGAACCTGGCAATTTTGATTCATAGATTAGTGGATTCTTCATTTTATTTTTATATTTTAATCTTGCTTTTGATGTCTATATAACTTACAGTGTTTACTTGTTATGATGGTTATGTTTGGAATTATCATATTCAATCAATGTTTGAATGTATGTTCATCTCTCCTCCTGTACTGGGATCACCTCACACAAGAGGAAGATCAAGGGATATTTCTGTGCATTCTCTTTGCCGGGGACAATTCCCTAGTATTTCATGAGCATGCAGCATCTTGATTTTATCGGTTGTTCCTTAGAAACCTCCATCATTGAAAGAGAACGAGCTAACCACCCCTTGTTAAACATGTGGTCTCTCTCATAAATTCACAAATTGGTCCAAACATACTAATACACATGTAATACGGTTACGAAAATTTTACTTAAAATTAATTTTGGACATTGCCAAAAACCCCATATTGATACCCGTGTAATATAGTTATTCTTGAGAAAAAAAAAAGAACAAAAAAGATTTTGAACGAAAATGTCATTAGTTACATTAAGATTTCACTAGTAAATTTGGTATTTTATTTGAGATTAAATTTGTCACTCCAAATTATTATTTGAGATAAGGTCAAATTTCAAATCTTTCCTTTTTTTTTCTTGAGAAAATGCTTTCACTTTAAATTCTTCTCTAAAATTTGCCCCAATAACAATACTAATAAAACAAGATGTTCATTTTTTTCTAAAAAGGAATTTACTATATCATAACATCATTTGCGATCACCTAGCTGCTCGTAACTTGCCTTAGATCCGCAAGACATGGAACCTTCGCACCACCTCCCACTTAGCGCGTGAAGATGGCTAGATCCCCATGAGATGACAAGGAACTTTAGCACATGACCCTCAGCTCTTTTGTCTTTGTCAAAAAGCCACTCTCTTTCTTCACTTTCCTCCCTCGTCACAAAAGCAAAGCACAAGACCTCTCTCATCAATGGAGCGTTCCGCTTGGCCTAAGAACCTCTCCTCCAGCAGCAAGCGCGCGATCCAGGAACTCTGTGGCCAAAATCCCAAGAAGCTCAGAGATGCCTTCGACGCTCACTCTCAAACTGGCGACGACCCACGGCAGCACTTGTTTGCGGGAGATCTGGTTGTCCGCGTCCTCGGGTCGTTCAGCAGCAACACCCAATCCCTATCAAGCGGCTCTGAGTCCTATGAGGTCTTCCAGGTCCCGAGCAACGCCTTTGTCAGTTCCGAGGTCTCCAAAGGAAGTGAGAGCGTCAAGTTTCCGGTAGAGAGCGTCAAGCCCCCCGTCCAGAGGTCACCGGTATCCATCTCATGGGAGCAGTCGGTAGTGGAGGCTGCGACGGCGATATACGAGGGCAGAGTAGACGTCGCTTCGGAGATCCTGAGGTGCTTGTATGCGGTGCCGAACCCCATGAGTAATTCAAAGCAGAAATTGATGGGATACATGTTGTCTGCGCTTAAATCACGCGTGAGCCCCGTCGATTACCCCCCTCCCGTGGCGGAGTTGTTCACCGAGGAACATTTGCTGTCGGTTCGGTCACTTTACGATATGTCTCCTTTATTCGGGCTCGGTTTCCTGGCTGCCAATTACCCGATTTTGGAAGCTGCATCGGAGCAACCCTCCACTAACAAGCTCCATGTAATTTATTTGGCTATTGGTTGGGAAGAAGAGTGCCTCGATCACCTCATTCTCTTTTACATTTTGTCCGTGCGTCAGGTGGGCAATCGATCCACCCTCAAGATCACGACGGTCAAAGATGGCTTCAACGGTGGGCAGAGGCTTATGATGCTTTGGGATCGACTGAGAGATCTTGCGGCCCAAGGGGAGTTAGGTTAGAATTGAACATCGTGAGCCAGAAGCTGAGCAAGTTGAGCCGCAAGTCGGTGCTCTGCGAGCCAGACGAGGTGCTGGCGGTGAACTTGGCGTTCAAGCTGTACAGAATGCCGGACGAGAGGGTGTCCGCGGAGAACACGCGCGACGAGCTCCTCCGCCACGTGAAGGGGCTGGCGCCGCAGGTGGTGACGCTGGTGGAGCAGGAGATGAACGGGAACACGGCGCCATTCCCGATGCGCGTGGAGGAGGCGCTGGCGTACTACGGGGCGCTGCTCGAGCATTTCGAGTCTACAGTGCCGAGGACAACTCGAAGCGAGCGATGGCGGAGGAGGGGCTGAGTCGGAAATTGGTGAACTCGGTTGCTTGCGAAGGTCGGGACCGGGTTGAAAGATGCGAGGTGTTCGAGGAGTGGAGGGCCCGCATGGGGATGGTTGGGTTCCGTTGAAGCCACTGGGTCGACACGTGGCCGAATCATTGAAGCCCTGGCTCGGCTGTTGGGCCTGGGACCCGAGATTCACGGTGAAAGAAGAGAATGGCGGGTTTTGCTTCGGCTGGCGCGGCCGAACTCTCACCGTCGCATCTGCTTGGCATTAACTGAAGTGACATAGGTATGTGTATGTCATGTGTGGCAATGGGATGTGATATCTATATTATTTTTTAGGTGTTTTTCATGAGAAAATGGGAAAAGAAGAAGAGAATCCCATTTCCCCACTCAAGCATTTAAGTGATATCTATACAAAGAGAGATGTTTGGATTTGAGGAAAAACATTTTCGGAAAATTATCCAAAAAGTCATAAATCTTATTGGAGCGCTTTTGTCAATTCGATTATAAGCCTATTATACTTTTGTTAATTTAATCATAAACCTTTTAATTTTCTGATTAAATCATACATATATATTTTATCAATTCGGTTCTAAATATTTTCATTTACATCAATTGAGTTAGATTCGGCCAATTTTGGTCGAAATTATGAACATGGATGGCGGTCTTTGCATGATACTTTTTAATAATATTTTGAATTTTTTTTATGGTTTTTCTCCTCCTCCTCCTCCTCCTCCTCCTCCTCCTCCTCCTTATCCTTTCAATTTTATCAATTCAATCCTAAATATTTTCACTTTCTACCGATTGAGTTCATTCATTAATTTTGATCGGAAATTATGAACATGGATGGTCGATGCTACATGATTCTTTTTAATATTATTTTGAATTTTTTTATGGTTTTTCTCCTCCTCCTCCTCCTCCTACTCCTTATTCTCCTTCTTCTTCCTCCTCCTTCCTCTTCCTCCTCCTCCTCCTACTTCTTCTTCTTCTTCCTCCTCCTCCTCCTCCAGTGTGTGAGCCCTCGCCCAAAAATGGTGAGGGCCGCAACACCTTCACCAGATATGGCTAGGCAAGGGCTCTAAGGGCCATGATGCCCTCACTAGATAGGGCCAAGTAAGGGCTTGCCCTTTCTAGGCGAGGCTCACGCTCCCTTTTTCACTAGCGAGGCATTGTAGCCCTCGCCCAAAGCTGCGAGGGCGCGACGCCCTCGCCCAAAACTAGTGAGGGTTGGCTAGCTCTAGATCCAAAAGTCCCAAATATATATATATATATATATATATATATATATATATATATAAATAAATTCAGAATATTATTTAAAAAGTGCCCGTCGGCCCCATCCATTCACTTGGTAATTTCAAGTTGAAATGAGCCGGATTGACTCAATTGGCAAAAAATAAAAAGGTTTAAGACTAAATTTGCAAAATTGAAAAGTTTAAACTCAATTGGCTAATATGCAATAAGTTTAAGACCTTTTGAACAATTTTCCCGATTTCCTTAGGCTTCATGAATATAATTTTGGGTCACATGCACACGTGCATAACATGACATTTAAGAGAATTTTAATCATCACTCCCATCAAGATATGAATATGATAACAATTATTACAATAATGTTACTAACAAGACCAGATATTCATATTTATCTAGACCCCCCGCGGGACGAGGAATTTTCGCACCACCTCCGTTCATCTTCCTTGCTTCGTGCTCATGACCCTAGGCTCTTTTGTCCTCATCTCTCTCTCTCTCTCTCGACTTTCCTCCTCATCACAAAGCAAAGCACAAGACGTCTCTCATCAATGGAGCGTTTCGCTTAGCCTAAGAACCTACCCTCAAGCCGCAAGCGCGCGATCCAGGACCTCCTCCATGCCCAGAATCCCACGAAGAAGCTCGCATATCTCTTAGACGCTCGCTCTCAAATTGGCAACAACATAGGGCAGCCCCTGTTCGCAGAACATCTGGTAGTCAATGTCCTTAGGTCGTCCAGCAACACCCTATCCCTATCAAGCAGCGGCGAGGTCCAACGAGGTCTTGCCGGTCCCAACCAATGCCAGTGTCAGGTCCGAGGTCTCCGAGGAAGTGAGAGCGTCGACACCTCGCTTCCGAGGTAATTAATGGCAAAATTCATCTTTTGCTTCTGACTTTGTCTGAAAAGTAATTTATCTATTTAAGTGATGTTCCGCATAATTCAAAAATTAAGTGAACTCTCTTTTGGGAAGAACGATTGCATATATGGTAAGCATCGTATGAAGATCTCTTAGACTTTAGGAAAAAGAAAAGAAATGAAAAGATGGTTCCGTTGTTCATATGATTTCGAGACACGACTTGATAGACATTAATTGGATTATAACTAGCTTGTCTAACTTGCTAAGAATAGAAGTTAATTTTTTGTTATTTCATTTATCTTGTTATTGGGCAGAGGATGAAAGAGGTTTAGATGGACCTAAATTAAATATATGGATCTAAGTAATTCTAACATGAAATATAAAATTACTCATTTTGCACAGAAATACTTCGAATATACGGACAAGACTAGATCAGAATATGATCAACAACAAGCAGCAATGGAGGACATTTTATCAAGAAATGATTATCAACTTCGAGTTACCTGCGTACTTTAACAAATGATACATCTATTTTCATTAATTTCTCATATTTATTTTATTTTATTTGTTATCAGTTAAGATATAGGCATGGATCTTGATACTTCTAACATGAACTGAGAATTACTCATTTTATAGAAGGACAATATTCTGCCCTGATTGAATCAACGAGCACCAATGGAGGAAATATAGTAAGAGATTGATTCTCAACAACGAATTCTCCTCATACTTCACAAATGATATATCTTTTCCTAAATCTCTCATATATATGCATTACTAAGAAAAATATTGTATAAAGTAGAGAGAAATCAATTCTTGCTTGATGTCTAAAACAAATATTGTTTGGGATCTTTACAGTAAGTCATGGCTTCAAACTTAATAAGAAACACATCCATCTATCAACTTGGCTAATAAATCATGCATCCCAGCAGAGAAATCCTACCTACAGAGGCTTCAGAGCTTCAAAAGGAAGCTCAAAGGAGAATTCAACTTGAGGTATGAATAATTTCTTTTTGGCATTTATTTCTTTAAAAAGGAATATTCATAAAAGTGCACTGGAGAATATTAGGGAACACGAAGCATGGCAATCATACAGTCGACTAAAAGTCTTATCACTGTTAATATGATACAATCTTCAATCCAAAGTCACAACAAGATGGGTTAATTAGAGGTATATCCAAAGATAAGCTTTACTAAGATAGTATTTAATTAAGAGAAATGCGTTCTTAATGTTTAGAGGGATTAAAAGCCTTGGAGGAAGCCAAACCATTTCATGCTAATCACTCAAATCAAAACAAAAAACAGGTACGGAGGAGCTGCAGGAGAGAATAGAGGCCAACGAGAAGTAACTGAAGGCAATTACAGAGGAACAACAAAAAGAGCCTCACTTGATGGGAGCAATCCTGCGAATCTGGAGGGCGCAAGAGCCCAAAGAGCTGACTTCAATTTGGCCATCTCCAACTCTGTCGACCCCTCGCGTGAAAGAGGAGGTGGTGGTGGAGAGAGGACAATAGCAACATCAGCAACATGACGATGGGCAAGAAAAGAAGAGATGTACGAGAGAGGAGGCCATTAAAATCGTGGTTCACCATTCAGAAATATGAAGGTGAGGCCGCCACACTTGTGGGGTCATCCTCAAATCCACCCCAACTATTCATCCTGGACTCACCAAGCCCTAGGGATGATTCCATCCCCCTAAGTTTCAACATTAGAGGCAGTGCCGAACAAGGCGATCGCATCAACACCCGTCTTCTTCGACTTTCTATCAGTGAATCATGAGCAATAGTTGCCCAATGAGGATGATCTGAACCCCTGCAGCCACAGCCATGGCCATGGCGACAATAGCAACAACAACAATCAATCCACATCAGCTGACTACTCGCTGTATTCAAATCTGCTGAGGAGATCAGTGTGATTAAGGGGATGTGATGTGATGTCTAGCTCTCATGGTTTTGACATGATTGTGGAGTCTGATTGTGATGATCTTTCGAATATGAATCGCCAACCTATCATTATCTCCCTTTTCCACAAAGAAATGCCTTTTGAGCTAATCATATTTGTGTTGAATCATAAGCAGCGCCATTGACAAGGACAAGAAGCATGAGGCACGGCAATTTTACAAATTAGTTGGACTACACTTGCCAAAATAATTAAGCTATTCTGTCCAAAAAAGAACTGATCCAACACCTACAAGAAGATGAATTACAAAATAATGATCATAAGTAGAAAAACCATCAAATCCAAGTCCATCTTAAAAACTTTGTTCAGTATGTAATAAATCAGTAATTTCTAGAGATAGATTATGCATCCAACTCACATTCTATCCCAGATTCAGCTTGTTCTCCAATGCAAGTAGCTTTTCCTGTTTTGATCTTATAATGCTTTCTTCTTACTGTACTTCCTGCAACCAAATTGAATAGTGAACTAAGCAACTATTGGAAAAATATGATGTAGATTGATTGCAAAGACCAACAGGAGAACCAGCAGCACTGAACAGTGAATTCACCTTTTCTTTTGCAGCCAAGTCCGCCAAACTTTGATTTATATCTTTCTCTTTCTCATACAACAATGAATTGGATGACATCATGTTTCTGTAAGCTTCTTCAAGATCCATCTCCTTCTGCATAAGAAGTTGGTCAATTTCATTGGCCTTTCCCTCCTTCACGTTAAGGATTCTCCTATCCTCACACAGCTTTTTTTTCCCTTTGCTGCAACTTTTGATCCCACTCTTGTAAATTTTCTCTCTGTTTGTAAAATGGAGCCCTGTGTGCTTCCTGCCTGCCAAAAAAGGCCAGATTTGCAACATCACTTGCTGAGTATTTGGTCAGATTTGCAACATCACTTACAGCTATAGCGATGTAATCAACGTTATCATGCATGATGCATAAAGATGCACAGGTTGAAAAGAGCATACTCAGTTTTCAAAAGAAAAATGCTCCCTTTAAAGTACACTTTCGCATGCCTCCATCTCTTGCATCTTCAAGTCCAATTGTGAACTTGTTCTGCTGACCCTACTGAAGTTTGGCATCAACGTCATGCAGTGTCTCATTCACCTCCAATGACCTATCCTCCATTCCAATAGTCAAAGCACTCGCTTGAGACAACTTCTTCTCCGAATCAAGCTTTATTCGGTCCTGCTCATTATGTATTTCGTGCAGAGCCTTCTCAAGCTGCATTAATGAAGTTCATCTATGTAAAAAAAAATATAGAAGACTTCAAATGCTAATCACATTCACTTCCAGCACTCGCATGAGAAGAAGATATATTCAAAAATTCAAGTTGAGGAATGGCTCTCGTTATATCTTCCCATTTGCAGTGCAACTTAGGCAAAGGAAGAAACAAGGATAAAGCTCGACTTTTTATACTAAAAAATAGGAAAATATGGCCCCACATTGCCACATATTAAACCAACGTCAACAATCTACCATTTTCCCTAGACATAAATTTGTCTAAAACATGCCTATGCATGTCCTGCAACTCTATGTGTGCGCAGTGCAATCACACACTTCATGTCTGAGAAGGGTCAGATTGTCGGAAAGGGAGAGCTAGCAAATAAGATCCATAATGGCATAAATCCCAGCGCGTGAAACGAGCTTACAAAAATAGTACTTATTTTCCTTTTCACGCTTGGCTTTTTACAGAGGAGTTAGAAAACTTACTTTTAAAAGATGGTGACTTGTTGCCACAAAACTGAAAATTCAATTGAATGAAAGGAGCAAGCTCTTCCCAAAGTATACCATAATGCCACAAAAACCAAACAAAGCTAAAACAGCGCTCTCGTTAACCTTTTTGGCACAAGAAGATTTTCATCAATAATTCATGAAAAATACAGACAAATATCTTGAATTTTTTTTTTTAAGAATCGGTATAGCACTCTCATATTCATCCACCACCAGATTAACACAATCAACCAGAGTGGCTAATCTAGTATGATTAGCAACACATAATTTGGCAATCGGAATCAAATTGGTGCTCAGAAAGAGTTCTCCCCGGGAGTATGGTCGTTATGCCAGATCATAGAAGAATCATTTGGCAATTGAGTTTGTTTTACCTTTAAACTATCCGATTAGCAATCCCTAGTGCCCATGAACGAAATTTTGGCAACACAAATTCAGTAGACAGCTTGTCATTAGTTGACTGTATTTCTAAAATATAAGACAGTTAAAATGCAATGCAAAATCTAGAGCATTCAAATTGCAAGACTATCAGCAGAAGTAGCATACATTTGCCACGCACTGCCTTTCAAAAACCAAAGCTTTCCTCAGATTTTCCTCTTTCATCTTAGCTTCAGACATTGCAATCAGATGTGCTGATTGTTCTCGTTGAATAAGCTGTCATGCTTCTGATAATGCTTGACCTAACTCTTCAAACTTCAGGTTCCACTCCTTTTTGTCGAACAGCAACAGCCCCACATTATACTGATGATCAAATAGCTGCCAAAAGACTTCTATTTAGGTTAACAACAACTGCTAGATCTCAGTATATAAGAATTTCAGGAATTTAATTCCTAAATGTCAAATGCTTAACCTAATACAACACTACATGTACAGATAAACATGAGATTTTGTGGCAATTGCACATCCAAAAGTTGGAAAAAGTACACTTCCACTGTGAACCTCACCCAAAACAACTTCATCATCAAAATAACATACACGGTTCTTCCAACTATTGATGCAAACAAAAATCATAATAAATAATCAAATGAGAAATGTCAGCATTAAGCAACACATTGCATGTTCATCTCGACAGGATCGAGCCACAGATCAGTAGTTGCCATTTGAGCTGCATTTGAGATGCTTATCTTGCCCCCCCACACTTTGACAAATTCCAAAGAACCCCATAATTCTCCTAAAATACTTTTGGGATTCCTACTAACCTGCTAATTTCTGTAAAGAGGATTTGAGGGTAGTTTTCCCTAAAGTAGCTTGATACGTCTCGTAACTGCTAAACTGCCGAGTCCATTTAAAAGACTAATAAACATCATCTATTAGTGTCTAAAGTCTCGCTGCATACAAAGGGAGCATAGTATCTCCCTAGGAGGGTTTGACTGGCCGATGAATCAGAAGTTACACAAGTAAATGAGCCCACCTATTCCAAACTGCATCTCATGCTGTGTTTACTCGGGTAGGTAATTACACGCGACAAAATTTCCATCCTGCAAACAGGTGCGTAGAACATTATTATACAATTGCAAGAAGCAACAACCAACCCAGAACAGCTATATACACTCTAAGGAACAAGCATGGCATCAAAACATAATATGCCCGGTTTATCCTGAAAAATATTTATCCTATTCCTCAAACACTACTACCCTCCCTCCCTCCCTCCCTCCCTTCCTCCGAACTCAACTATGGACACAAGGTGCTGCATTCGGTCAAACACAACAAAGCTAACCATTCTAGCGCAACTGATATCCAAGAACCCGTTCAGCTGAGGTAAACTAACTACTCCAAGCCTTACCAAATGGTTATAAAAGCAATAAGCCATAATCAACCATATCTATCAAATTTACCTCAGTTTTCGAGCTTCCTAGCGGTCCTTCTGGTCCATCTCCGCTTCGACCCGCCTCTCCAAACCGCCTCCAGTGCCCCCGTTGTCCTCCAACCCAACATTCCCCATTACTTTCCCATCCAGCGAGGCCACTAGCGGAGGCGGCTGCCGGCCCATCAAGGAAAGCCACCGCCCTTTCCCCCTTGCCATCGCTCCTCGCGGCCACGGTCCGTCGAAGGGACGCAGAGCCGCAAATGGAAACAATATATGCAGGGCCAAATTTACTTAAAAATCAAAATACATATAAAAGGGTGTTTTGGTTTTCTTCTTCTTTCTTTTTTTATTCCTTTTAATAATATTACCGAAAATCAAGTCTCCAACATTCATCCCTATATGTTGTTTGTTGTTTTTCGTTACATGTATTTTACTTTTTCCTAAGATTTGTAGATTGAAAGCTTTTTATTTAGTTAAAATCACGCGCCTAAAACCTTTAAAAGTGTCTGATAAAAAAAAATCTTTAAAAAGTGCAATCATAATGTATTTTTTCAAATTTTAAACAACGCTATTTTCTCTTTCTGGAAATTTTTGGAGGAAAACAAGAAAAGAAAACCATATCTATACATTTATTTCTCCACTTATTCTAATATTACTTTAATAAAGAAGAAAATAGATGTATTTCTAAATTACCATGTATTAAATAATACATGTTAAATATATCTAAGTCTCATTTCACACAATTTCTACCGTAGTTATCTATTTTTAACCTCCGTTAACAATCACCAAACCCGTGACTATATTATAGAGAAAAGGGCATTTAGAAAGAGACTTCGCTCTCCAATCTCTCACTTAGAGTATTAAACTAATTTTTGTAAACTAATTTTTAGTATAATTGGCATTACCTACCATTCCTATGATTGCTTGGGCCAAACTGTATTAAAAGTACCAAATGAAATTTCATGGGCAAACTTTCTCTTCGAAAGAATAAAGACGCATGGTAGTGGATACTAAGATTTCATCGATAATTGATTAAATGCACATGCTACACGAATAATCGAGAGTTATTGATGCATTATCCCGATTATCTAGGTTACAGTGTCGTTTTGATTTTATAGAAAGGGAATATATTATTTTCTTGTTTTGGCGACATTCACTAACATGCTTTCAATCTATATTAGACTTAGGAGGACCTTTCAAGAGATAAGTCACCAATAGGAAAGTTAATGGGTTGCCAAGCCCAAGGATGTAGTAAGGAAACTTTTGGGTTTTAATTTAATCAATTTAACATGTGAAGTAATTTAATTAGGAGTCAGCACTAATAAATTATTGGTAGGTTGATTAGACCCTATGTATGAACTAGAGATACAATGGGTTTGGGAAACTTAATTACATTAGATTAATCTAACTCCATTTTTGGTACGGTACTTTTATCTTGTTATTTTCAAAATATTTTGTAGGCAATCTTGATTAATTTTAAGGCTAACCACCAGTTTGCACAATCAATGATCTAGCACTCGATAAACCAAAGCAACAAATAAAAATTGCCAAGAACAAAGCACAGCTTTATATGATGAATTTCCCAATATACAAAAGATGTTGATTAAAAAGAAAAAAGGAAAAAAAAAGTAGCATGCATAGCCTAAACTAAACATTGAGTTCTAAATAATCATGCAATCTCAAACTAATTCTTTTTTATGTTTTCCTATATGCAATTTTAACCCAAGTTTAATATGCATGAATTATTAAATTAATGATGTTTGAGATGACTTGATTTTAATGACAAAAGTAAAATTAATATGAACTATTTTATAGATGATGTGGCAAGTGGTGACAAGGCATGGAATTGGGGCAATATCAGCATTTATTGGGATTTTCTTTTAAAAGTTATAATAGGAAAGTACTTAAAATATGATATTTATCGAATTTAAATTAAGAAATAATTAATGGGGTTTACTCCCCAATCCACTTTCATCTCTTTTGAAATTTTTATTCTTTCCAACTTTGGCGAGTGAGTGAGCGAATCAAGAGTTTGAGATAGCATGACAATCAAGAGTTCCTCCTCTTCTTCTTCTTTGAGATCAAATTCGATGGCGAATCGGACATTGGTATTTGGCGTTTTCTTCTTTTCTTTTCTTTTTTGGATTCCAATTGGCTCTCTCTCTAAACATAATTTCGCATGTGGTTTTGTGTGTCGTTTTGACTTTTGCCAAGTGGATTTTGTGTTGTTTTTTAAGTTGTTAAGTAGGAGAAAACTTATTATTTGTCTCGCAGATTTTGAGCCATCATGGTATGGCGATATTCGCGTGTGAATACAATTTTGGTTTAAGAATCATCACTAAGTGGCTGATTCATTAAAAGGGAAAAGGAAGAAAAAAAGGAATGTTCTCTAAGTGAAGAACTGTGAAAATAATGACGTCTGCATAATTGGTGTTGTTTGTCCACCAAGCTTGTGCTGTCTCAAGATTGCTTTCAAGTCGGGACGGTGGTTTGGGCGAGCATCTCGGACTAGCAACTTCTTTTAGTAGCATCCAAAATTAGAGTTATAATATCAAGCTGTTGACACCTATTTTTAGCAAATCTAGGAAAATAAGGAAAATAAAAATTGCATTTTTGGACAAATAAAAAAGAAAAAAAATGAAATTGGGGAAATTGATTTGATTGAAGTATGCAAGGAAATTTGAAATTCGATGAGCATTGATTTCGATAAATGCAGAAACAATTAAAAATCAGGTGAACAAAGGGCAATAATTTTTATAAAACGGAATAAATCAGAGCAAAATCGAGTTGATTGCGAAATCGCTTTGATTTGTAGCCTTGATTTAATGCGAAGGAAGATGGAAACTCGGAAAATACCATACAAAGTGGCCGATGCGGAACCACTATAAAAAGAAGCCATAATTTTCATGAGCCGGAGGAGCGAATGCAGAAAAATTTTCAGAGCAAAAGAAAAGCGAGAGAAAATTCGTGAGAAAAAAAAAAAGGGGCTTTGGTCGAGGAGTATTAAAAAAAATAGAGAGAATTCGTTCTCAGGGATTCGAAGGAGATTGGGAGCAAAAAAGGTTTCGGAGAAAATTCGTGAAAGAATCGTGCAAAAGGAGAAGCCTCGTCCATCTCCAGTCAACAAAAGGGGTCATTTCCTTCTTCTCTGACAGGCTGCCAAGGAAAAAGGGAAAAAGTCAGCAAAGCTACAGTGAGGGAGACGTAAAGGGGACGTGCGAACATGAGAAAATATTCAGTGGTACGTGCGCGCCCACGTCATCTGCTGACATGGTGCGCACTTACCACTCGAAATCGACACACGTCCTCTGGGACCCGCTGGAATATGGAGGGCGGGTTCTCTCGGCTGGCTTGGCTCGGCTGGCTCGCGGAAGAAAGGACAGGACAGCTCAATGGTCAATAAATGCATATCCCTCCCACTCAAAAAACCTCTCCTCACTTGAATTTTTGCTGGTTTTTTTTTCTCTCCTCTCTCCTCGTATGTCGAGACCTCCTCCGTTTCCTTCTCCGCGCATCCCACGGCTTTGCCTGCGCCTCCACGTCTCCGGCTCCGGTTCCGCCTCCCAAAAGCCTCGCCCCGGCCATTTGCCTCCTCCCGGCACGTCGCCGCCAGTCGCAAGCTGGTCCCAACCCCGTCTTCCTCGATCGTTTCCAGTGAGGAGATCGAGCACAAGTTTTGCGCTCGCGTTGGTCTCTTTTGCACCTTCTAAACCTCCGTCCGATTGCGTCTTTCTAACGAACTGTAGCTTCGACTCCGTGCCCTTTGCCGCCGATGGCGTCCTCCGTCTCCGGCATCTGCTCGTCCTCCCCGTCCCTCAGGCCGAAGATGCCGCCGGCCTCCATTGTGAAGCCGTCGGCCTCCGGCTCGAGGGAGGCGGCCTCGGTCTCTTTCCCAGTAGTGCTGTCCTGACAGGCCGCTCGGTCGCGGGGAGATCTCGGCGGACACAGGGCGGGGCGGATGGCGCGGCAAAAGAAGGAGAGGCGCGGGCTGAGTGATTCCCGCTCACGTGGGGAGGTACATGGACTAGCTGTACCAGCATCAGGAGCTAGGACTTTTCCTGGACGTGAGCCATATTGGGTTCACGGACGAGTTTGTGGAGCCCTGGTTCCAGGCCGCTTCGAGGTGATGGAGGAGCTGGAGAGGGCGCGATCGCCAGCTGGACGAGGGCCGACCACTCTTGGTTGAGGAATTCGAGCTCACGCCAACTTGGTTCTGAAGGCGCAGGTTGAGAGCACGCTCGACGTCGTCACTGCCCCATTTCTTCTGAGGCGTGTAGTCGACCAAGGTCGGTTCTGGAATTCCGGTTGTTGTTGCTCTCAGTGTGCAAGAGGCCTGTAGTTCCCTGCGTTTTTTTTTCTTTTGAATCGGTTTGCTGTCATAGTTGCTTACGTTTCTCCTCCATTATACGCTGCTTGATTCACTTACGTGCAATGAAAAAAGATCTACTTTAGTTGATCAAGCGTAGGTCTTTTGTCTTCGTCTTTGATTCGAATTTGAAAAGCGCTAGTAAATTTTAGATTTTGCGCATCGGATTTAAGTAAAGTTACAAACTATGGATGAATGTTCAGTTATAAGTCTCGGCACATTGGGTGAATACCTGTGTCGGCGATTTTTTGACTTTTGACGGTCCGAATGATATCTCAATTTTACTTTTGGCAGATTAGATTCATTGACAACACATATCACAGCTTTGGAATTGACCATCAAATTGCGCAGCTTGGTCTGACTGGCTTCTTCCCTAGCGTTTGTGATATCAAAGGTGCCTACATGTATTTTGCTTTGTGATCTCTCCTTTATGCATATTAGAAGAATATATAGTAATTCATTGTTATTTCCCGTCCTATAGAGTCGTGGTACTCCTGAAACCAGAAATGGCTTATTGGAAGTACAGAAGGCCTTTCGTGAAGTGGGATTGGAATTTGCAGAGCAGGTTTTGGTCCTAGATTTTTTTTCCCCTGCCTATAGAAGTTTCACTGACAAGTCGTTGAGTTAGTGTTCTTTTTAAAGATACTAACTAGAGCAGAGTTGACAACTAATTATTAGCTTCTCATGACGCTCAAGGGCTATAAGATATTGCATATCAGACCTAACCATTTTATTGCGAAGAATTTAGTTGATCTTGCTTGATGTGCTCATGTGGTTTTCACATAGTAGGTTCCATGGCCTTTCTATTGTTGTTGCACATCAACTAAATCCAAAATAAATAAATAAATCCAACACCTTGTTGATTTCTTTTCTGGTTGAGCATTTTGTTTTAGGTCAAGCTTCCGGATGTCTCGCTTGAACTCCATTTTGGTGCATGTATTTTATAATTAGGAGTATCTGTTTAGTGGCTTTTTTAAAGTCATTATTGCTAATGAGGCTTAGTCGGTTTGTTAGTCTTGCATGGAAAAGTTATCGCTTGTGATGTTTAACAAAATCTTGGAGTAGCTGGATGTCTTCATCTATATGTCACTCGATGGTGCACTTGGATGAAGTTATGTCAAAATTAATCTTTTCGGTTGTTTGCTTAAGTGAAATTTTGGCACCTTCAATTTTGCAGATATTGCATTGATCAGCTGTTTTCCCATCATGAATGTAGGTGTTGCCATAACACAAGAGAGAACTCGTCGTTGGACAATCTGCCGGGATTGAGGGCGGTTAGGCTAGATTTCCAATGTTTGGCCAGGTGGGTGGAGAACATCTGAAATGTCTCCGTTAGTCTACTTCCAGCAGCCCTTCAAGTTCGTAAGCTTAACTTCTAATCTCATTGTGGTTATATTCTGATTTGACTCGAAGAGCATATTCATTAGCGACTCCAACTTCAGGGGATCGATATCAGAGAAATGCTTGCTGGAGCATCCTTGATGGATGGGGCAACTAGGACGAAAGTGGTAAGATTGCTGTCGACTGATGTTATTTGGTGTTTCTTCGGAACGCTCATTTGTTACCCAAGTCAGTAAAGGAATTAGTTTCAGTACAGTAGGGACAGCTTATGGTGTAAATCTTTGCTCGGTGTGTAGTGCTCAGGATTCTGCATGTGCACTTTTATGATGTAGGAAAGTCCTTGAGAATGAACTAAGTATGGTCAAGATATCGTCTTAGTTATAGATAGCTAATCGGGCATTCATCATGTTATCTCAAATCCTTCATCATGTTCTTGTCTTCTTATAGCTTTGAAAGGTTGGTCCCTCTCTCTCTGTGAAAACTTGGGTTTGAGTAATACTCGCTCTATTCTCTGAAGGATTATGTTATGATGGATTGAAACAATAGCGGTATCGAATCTTGGGTCTCGAATTTGTTGGAAGTAGCAAATGAGTTCAGCAGGACTGCAATGAATAAAAATACTGCTTGTGTATTCACAGTTGTTTGCTTTGGCCAATAAAATTTGGAGGGGAATTCACCATAAATTGGTTGGAGCTTAGTCGGAAGACAATTTAGTGATGTTTTGGCCCTAGCCCTTTCTTTGTAGAATTTGATAACGTATGCACGTATCTTGATCTGAGCAGTTTGCCATAGAAAAACATGGAGACTCAATAACTAGCCAAACGATTATCTTGGCGTTGGTGAAGATTTATATGATGCATCCTTCAATATCTATTATGAGCTTGGAGTGCGATATCGTTTTTTCCTGAATGTGATCGGATGCTTATTCTTCAAACTTTTGTAAGACCTTTTGAGTATGGATCCAAAGGTGCATACATTTTTAGCCAAGTTTTACTCCATGGGGATTAAATGCATTGAAAGCAAGGACCTTTTGTTACGTTGTCTTGTTGGCAAGTGAAGCAACCTTGTTGACACAATGTCATTTGCTTTTATTTCATTTGTATGCTATGTGGATGAAAAATAGCACTTACATTGGCAGTAGAAATTAAGGCTATTGTCCACTATTATTTTGGGATTGACATCGAGTAAATTGGATTATTGCATATTTTGTCAATTTTTAAAGATGAGCAATTCCCATCTATTTAATCAGGAGTTATATCATTGCAGGATGAATCCTCGAGAGAATAGACACCATATTTTGCCAACAAGCGCATTGTATTCCCTTATGAGCTTGGTATAGGTTGATATCTTTTAGTGCAATTCATCCAGATTCCGATTTTGTTTTTATATCCTTCTGCTGAATGTTTTATTTGATTCTCTTCAGAATATATTTTGGATGAGTCTTGATTATAATTGTCATGCTTTTGACAAACCATAGTGTTTTTGACGGTGGTTTGCTGACCCATTTTCCAGTTGCATATTTGCATCACTAATTACAGTCAATTATCTTAAAAATTGATGGCTCATTCATTACTGTTTGATTCCGGTGTTTAATGAGTCTATACCATTATCTTGATATATGGCATGATTATGTGACAAGGCATGCAAAAAGTGGTTAGTGGAGGCTGCTATTGAAGTATTTCAGCGAGCATTGAAGGCTCTTCTGGTTAATTCGATTCTTGTTTCCATGCAAATGAAGGAACTGCTTAATAATCTCTATTTCTCTGCACTTTTTGTTTGCTTCTGCTTTCTATTATTATAAAACAAAATTTTGTTTTTGGTGTAAGAAGAGATAATAAAATAAAAATAAAATTAAAAAGCAACTTCACGAAGTCAAGTTATGCTTATAGCATTTGCTTTCTGCTGTGAGATTGAATAGGAAATATTTAAAAGCCGTTAATCAAAGCATGATTCTAAATAAAAAAAAGGGGTCTGTCTCTTTTCCCATACTTCTCATAACCAAAAGTGCCCACAACTTAATTGCTATTCCACAGAATGACGGATCTGCTCCAATAACAATAGAAAGCAAAGCCAAGACAACTATAACATGGCCCGGTTTAAAAGTTCACATTGTTAAAGGCTGAAAATATCCTTCACTTTCTTTGATGTTTGGCTTGCAGTTGAGGTTTTCTTCACCTCTCAAATGCATACAGAAGTTTAAGATTATTATCTATACATTTTACTAACAAAATCTAAGCTATTGAGGTATGCATATGCCAAGTGAGAGGAATCCCATGTAGTATAGTCGATCATGAATATTGTTTCGTTTTGAAGGTTCATATTTTTCTTTGTTGTTTGGCCTTTAAGCTAGTTTATCACTTTCAAAGAAGAGCTAAGCGATTATTACAAAGTTAGTTATTATGTCTATGCAATGTTATTATGTCCATTTAATACATTCTTTGCTTATTATTGGTCTTCCAAGCTTTGCAATATATATATATATATATATATATATATATATATATATATCTATATATATATATATTTTTGAATATGTTAGGTAATTTCATAAATTTGTATCTCTACGCTTCACAATCTAACCTTTGGATGAGATCGGTTGAACCCTTTATGATGGACTCCTCCTTTCAAAGTTCAACTAGAATACACGCAAATAAATGGATTTCAGAGTTGCCATTTGAGCCCTTCTAGGAAATGTGTAAGATGTTTCGTAGTTTCTAATCTAACTCTGGTTTCTATTTATACCTAATGATGCTTGTCTATTTCTGAATAGGTTCTTAGAGCATGGGAAACAAGTCTGTGAAACAAGAAAGGGAAGAGATTGTTATGAAGGTCGTATCCTTTTGATCGTGAAGATTAATGTGCACTTGACTCTGCACTTACGTCATAGAAGAGGTCAATGTATTGTTTTACTCAATTTTGTTGTTATTTACAAGTGCCCATGCTCTAGTCTAGGCAACGATTACTTTATAAGATGTTATTCCAACAATTATTGAATGTTAATCAGCACTTTTGGAATATGAATATGGTAGCTTGCCCTCCTAGTTTGTCATGCTTGACTTGCAATTGGTGTTATTTTGTCCATGTAATGCATTCCCTACTTATTATTGGTTTTCCAAGCATTGCAAGGTACAATTTTAATCAATGAATCTCGTTTTATATGCTGGCACCTTATAGTTCTTTCTGGTTGGTATTGATTATTCTAATGCATTTAAATCAATGGATCTCGTTTTATTTTGATTGCCTTTATAGGAGTTTCCATGTAACCGAACAACTTTTGCCTGCAAATGGCTCTATGCAATTATGATATTGTTTACCCCTCAAATAATAACTCCCCTTGGAAGTTATTACTTATCCATTTTAAAGTGAAGTTTGCATGTTTGAAGTGGCCTACTCATTTTCATGGTGTATGTTGCGATGAATGGTATTGTTGTGAAATGAAGTAGGGTCTACATATTGCTGTTTTTTAAAGTCAAATCTAGCGGCCAAAAGTGATCATTTGGATGTGTTCAAAATTCAGTGTGGTGATTTCTTTTAATCTTCGTTCCTACTGTAAATTGACCGAGCAAATTTTTGGATGCAAACTGCACCTTAACATTCGTTGTTATGAACTCAATTGGGAAGATCTTCACAAGCACTTCTAAAAAAGGAGTATCAATTTCCAGTTTCTTTCCTTAGGTTATGGTATTGCATCATAGCATATGAAATGCAAGATTACATCCTGATTTTTGTCCAGTGTCAACCTGACTACAGAACTCGTTCAAGTTAGAGACAATCATGGCAAACAAGGACAATCTAAAAAGACAATTTAGGTGTATCCAATATTTTCTCTCAAGTGCATGAGCCATATAATGTTCTTGGATAAGTTCTTTTTTCTTTTGCATGATTAATGTAATAATCATACAAATTTCAGCAATTAATTTGTGATATTGTGCTTGTATAATGGCCGAAGGACCCCATTATAAGAGTTACAATTGAAGCCATGCAGAGATAGCACGCTTAACCATTCCAGGTCACAGAGTGCAAGTTACACCACTCCTATAAAATCTTCCATCAACCAATACTTTCTGTTTTGCTATTCATAAGTGGATCCAGAACAAGAAATGACTGGATTTGATGCTAGCATCCATACTACTGAGATTCTTGTCAGAAACTTTTACCACATAGCATAGCCATAAATGTTACCGCAGAACACAAATAATAAATCCTCAAGTCAAGCCATTGATTCCAACAGCACTAGGTCAGAAACAAGTTCATCCCTCACATACATTATTGTTTTCCTCACAATTAACTTCACTGAAGTAGGCCCTTTGCCGACAAGTAATAGCAAACGCTCAAAACATTCTGGCCTTTACAACAATTATTTGGTCGAGTAACGCGCACAGAACTTGCTTTATCCTAGAATGTACGGTGAAAATTCAGATGGCAGCTTCACCCTTTTCCATGCAGACGGCATGGTGAGAGCTTGCTAATTTAGCAGAGTGAACTGCCAATTGCTATTGAAGCTATTGAGGTCGTCAATAGAGTCCACTTTTATCTCACCTAGAGCATATTGTAGTGACATGCAGACTTTAGAATTCCAAAAATTCACAAAAAGACAAAGATCTTCAGCCAAATGACGCAAAGATCTTCAGCAAAAGACTTCCATCTCCCAAATTATCCCATGTTCTGATGAAGATTCAGTACCACGATCAAAATCAACTTATTGAAGATTTACGAAGAAGCGCGCAGCGAGACACCCGACTTCTGCAAAATCAAGCATATGACTCATCAACATTACACTCCCCGAGGAAAACTTTGATGCTTCTAGGCGATCCATAACTACCCTCAGCAATGATTGCTCTGTCGTTGGCAGCCATGTGAGCAATGATCTTGTAGATCATTTCAATCTCCATCCACAAGGCTAGAGAAAAGGATTAGCAAAATTCAAAAGTTGTGGCACGGTAATTTGTGCCCAGAGATCGGGCAGATTACCTCTTCAAGCGTAATGGCAACGTTCAGCTACTTCTTCAGAGTCAATGGCTCGACAGGCTCAGTACAGCTGAAAATGCAACAACAAGGCAAAATTAACAAAGCTATCTGAATTTCAAGAAAATGAACCAGAACCCATTTCTTAAGAGCTCATAGTTTCCATCTTAGACAAGCTTGTTCTAGTAAGATACCTGGCCTTGTTGAGTACAGCCAAAACCCGTTTCTGATGTGCAAATACTTCTGCTGCTGCCTTTTTCCCAGCTTCGACACCTAAAATTTAAGTCGCACATCGGGGCCAAGAAAAAAGACAGCCGTTGGATGAATTGATTTGATTTCTTGACTCGAGAGAGGCCACACATATTCTCAATAGCAATAAGCCCAAAACATATAGCAAACATCTAATTTAAATAAAAAATTATAAGGTAAACTATTTATCAGGTTGATGATGGGCATTAATATTAACTAATGGCGTATATCCCAATTGCTCACTCATCACTCATACAATGCTATAAGAGCCCCCACTGATCTAGGGGTCACTTCTTCAACAGTGACTGTTACAAACTCACGATCATTGGCATATAGAGCATAGCCCATTCCCTATAGAAGTTCACCATATCCAAAAGAGATCAATTGCAGAAAACAACCGAGTCACTATAAGTAAATCATCCACTTTGAACTCATGTCTCCTTTCAAAGAGTGTGAGATCTTAAACTTCAGAAACAATAGACATATAGAACTTGACTATTGCTAGAATCTTCTTAAAGGTAAATATTAGTAGCTCTTATTGTGAACTAACGTGAAGCATTCCAAACAGATAGTCACCACGGGTAACACTAGGTTTAAGCTCCCAATCATGACCGGGTGGTCTCTCACAAAAGCACTTCAATGAATGTTCACGAAAGTTGTGCACACCCTCTCTTAGCTGTTGTTTGTAGCTATATGGAAATTAGACAATAACATGCATCATGAATAATCACGTCACCAGCATGTAAAAGTAATAGTGGCATTACTTTATCGAAAAATAACTTACGCATGCTGATCTGTGCTTACTTTATTCCAATAAGCAGTAAGCCCTCGATTGACTGAAATGAACAATTTGAGATTTAACATTTTGGAAACTAGAGATGGAGACGGAACTCCCTATTTTCACCAAAAAAATTAAACACATACCGATTGCTATCAAATCAAATTGTTTGCATATTTGAATAACAGAAAGCTGTCTTTGTAAGGAAGAATTACCATGTCCTGACATCAGCAATTTAAAAAGTGAACCAATTGTCAATGACTGCAAACTGAAAGGGAAAAAAACAACAATTCAGAAGACACTCTCATTCAAATATAATACCTTAGATCCTACACCATCAGAAGCCAAATACCAAGCAATGCAGCAGGGTTGTTCTTCACCTCGAAAAGAAACAAGTTATTTCCCGACACGGGATTACAAAGGCAAGAACCATCATTTGATCGGTGTCGGTAGGAAAGCCACTTTCAGGGACTACAGAAAACTGATAGTTCTTATGTTCTAACTTCTTCTTTTGCGTGTGTGTTTTCGTTTTTTTTTTTTTTTTTTTTTTTTTTTGCACAAGGGGGGATGATAGGATTGCACATCAGGTATTATGGCTTTAGGTCACTGAAGTTATTATATGCTTCATTTTATAAGTAAAATTATGCAAGAATCAAACATCTATGATTTAAAGGTTCAGCATTGGTACTATTAAATTCTCAAAATGAGCCATAGTCACTTTCAAGTTAGAAGTTATGTCTTCTACCAACTTCATTTCTTTAAAGTCAAAGCTAAAGCCAAAAACTCAAACCCATGACTAAAACAGAAGGCAAAAAGCGAAACTCACAGCCACCCAACGGGCCTTGACATTTATGTTTGTGATTATTTGTGAAAGTAGTACAATGATAAGTTACTTGCCAAAGGATTTACAATCTAGGAAGCACATATAGTGTGGACATGCTAAGTTAATCTACAGTCCCTACATCAATGTTTGTGGATCTTCGACACAACATACAAGTTAGCAATATCTTGGACAAGAAAACATAATTAATTCCCAGACTTACATGGGGTTTGTATCCTTAAAAGAAATTTTTATTTGCTGCAGTTTATCTTTTGCAAGCAGAGAAAAGGTACAATCTCGGAATGCAACGGTGTGGATATGCTATCGGTCCCTAAATGAACGTATCTATGGTTCTTTTTCAGACAACCTATAGTAATGGATATCTTTGGACAAGGAAACAAGATCGTCTCCCGACTTGCATTGCAGATTACTCTGCATCTGAATAAGGATTTGCATTGCTAGCGAAATTGATACTACAAGCGGGCAACAAGAGAAGGCACAAATCAAAATGCATAAAACTGCCCGAAAGGCTATACGTTGATTCACTGTAGAGTACATCAGCAACTAGAAATGAATATGCCTTGAAGCAACTAAGCAACAACAATAGCAATTGCCAGTTGTGAGCTTACATGGATCTAATGGATCCTCTGCATTCTATTTTACGGTAATTATCTTGTATGACATCCTCTAGCACATATACTACAAAATCTTCTCGAGTGCATAACGACGAGAAACAAGTGACAATTCTCTGCATATAAGTTCACAAGTTGCTCTTGCATACATCATAGTGCATACTATCCAAAGGCAACCGTTCAACGTTAGTGACATCCTTGAATACGATTAGCTATCTATAACTAAAATG